>VZRO01004193.1:186424-227614 GCA_013397915.1 Daphoenositta chrysoptera
AGAAAAGTCACGAAGTTACAGAGAAATCTGCACTCACAATATTATTATAAACCACATTATAAACAGCCTTTAGTAACAGTGTCACAAAACAATTTCTCAGATATTACAACATAAACAAAGACCTTTTTTTCCCTCCCCCCTTAAAGAGATACACCCTGGCTTCTGCCCCCTTTCCAGCAGTGAGTGTTTGTACTCGGACCCTGCAGAACGAGAAGATGCAGAACAAGGTATCCGAGCTTATCCCCCAGCCCACCAGCTCCCCCCGCAGCCCCCCGAGGAACAGGAGAGCCCTGCGGGGTGGCTCCCACCACCAACCCCACGGCACAGCAATTAGCTCTGTTCTCCCGCGAAGATTTGCGGCTTAGCTCTTAAAAGCCTTTTCATAAATATTCGATGGCCTTTCCGACAGGGTAATGTGCCTCTGTGACATTAAAGAGGAAACTCTGCGAAGGGGAGGGATGACAACAAATTTATCCACCAATAGCACACTCTTTTGGCACAAAAGCACATTCTTATCTTTACATCCCATAATGAGAAGGCAGGGACGGGACTGTTGCTACAGCTCTCTGGGTGGGTAGATGTAGAGTGCAAGAGAAGGGTGGCTGTAAAGTGTTAGATATTTTTTCCCTCGCCTTTGCAAAGAGAAGGACCCGCGCTTGCCGGTCCTGCAGAGGTTTTTCCAAGCCCCCGGTGAGGAGGACTTCTCACACCATGTCAGACTGCGAGGGACTGCCTGTGGGTAAGCGCCAGATTTATATTTACCCCGCTGTCCTGCCGACTGCTGCACATTCTCAGATTGCAGAGGCACACGCGGAGCCTCTTGCTTTCCAAGGGAGCCGGAGCCGCAGCGGGGAGAGGAGAAACTCCCTGAAAACGCTGCAGATCCCGGTGCGCTGCCTGCCAGTCCGGGCTGGAGGGCTGGCGAGGGTGGGAATGCCTGGATTTCCTCTGCAGGCGCAGGGGCTGGGCAGGAGGAAGGGTTCTGGAGTTCAGACGGATTGTCTGAAGTGTTGGTGTCCGGAGAGAGAGATGATGGTATCGATGTGTGCAGTCTGGAGCTCACCAAGGAGAGTTTTTGGGAAGGGTGCTGCAGGAGCAGGCGCTGTGTGTGGGTCCTGTTTGTTCCTTGATAAACCTTCCGGGATGGTAACGGCCGAGCAAGGGCAGATAAATGCAATGCAAAGGGTTTATTTGTTGAAAGGAAGTAGAAATGTACCTTGTTTATAAAATAAGTGCGTTGCACGCTTTGCCTGTATCTGGGAAGGAGTGCTTTACTGGCACTTAGGGCTGTATCTGTCAAACTTCACCGAGCAGAAGGGCACGTCAGCAAGAAGCATGTTTCTCTGCTGGTTTTTTAAAAACTTCTATGGGAACTGTAAACATTCTCTAGGCTGCCTGTACAAAACGAAACTCTTGTCAAAATGATAGCCTAATTCTCTGCCAAGGCATTTTGCTAATAAAGGGATGGACTACTGGAAACATCTTTTATTTTTTCTTTTGCTGTTGCAAGCATTTATCTTTTCATACATATATATATATACATATATATATATATATATACATGCACATACTGTGTAGCACTCATGTTCCATTGGTTTGTGAAGGCTGTGCATCAAAGATGAAGTTCTGGGCTAAAAAGCGTGGCTGGAGAAGGAGAAAGCTGCCTCAGTGTTTTTCTTTTTTCTTCCTCTCTCTGCTTCCATTTTGCAAAGCAAATCCCAAGTCCAAAACTGCGCACTCATAACCAGAGTGGAAAAATATAAATTATGTATATGGTGCAGAGTGAGCTGCACCGTGCACAATTCCCTGTGCTGTTGTTATCAGCTAAAGACAGGAGAGATGAAAATGAGTATTTCCTGCTTACCTGCTCAAAGGGCTGATCTCTTAACCAGCAAAGTTTCGCTTCTCCAGGCTTTGATTTTAAAGGCCTGGCCCAGTTTGCTTATTAAGCACTGTGAGCTGGGGGTGGGATATTTCAGGGTGATAGTAGCCATATCAGCTGGCATCTGATATTAATGATGAAACTGATATCGAGGGTGCATGGCATCTTGTGTGCCGAAGTTACTGATGTCTCAATTACCTTTGCTGCTGAAAGGATTTAGGAGTTTTCTTCCAGAAAAGCATGCATGGATGTATTGAGGGAAGGGACCAATCTTCTGTGGGCAGGAATGAAAAGTAAAGTGATGTTTAGATGTGGATCAGAAATGTTCCAGCACACACAGAGCAAAAGTTTATTTCTCTCTGTTCCCCCAATAATTGTCCCGTGCCCCCCAGCCCTGATTCCAGTCCTGCTTCCAGGCAGCAGGGCTCACCCTGCCCCGTGCCAGACACAACCAGCCCGTCCCAAAAGGGACACCTGCTTCAGGGACCTTGCATAATATTCTTTTTCTTGTACTTATAAATATGTGGATGTGTATATGCATACAAAAATATGCACAAAACCAGCAGTGGAGAGAAATCGTGGCACTCCATCAGAGTTATTAAGCAATCTTAGTGAACCAGTTGCTGACAGCTTGCTTTTCATGTCAAGGAATTTTGAAACCATTCTCTTTGTGGCTATTGCTGTTTGACTAGCCAGGTCAAAGTTTAAAACTTTAGCAGTTTAAAACTTAACACTCCATAAAAAGAGTTGCAAAAAATCATCACCAAGCTTTCTAACACACTGATTAGTGTCCCCTGGTGCAGAAACGCCTCTTTGCTGAACCCAACGAGTATAGCAAAGCTGGAACTGTACTTCTAAAATCCTTGGTTTTGAATGCAGCCAGATAATAGAGCTACAGAAAGCTGGTGCAGTGACAGATATCATTAGCACTGCAATGTGGCTGCAGTCCAGAGCCCTGCTTCTAACACAAACCCCACAGCCCTGTGCATGAGCCCGTGGATACACATGCACACACTATAAATAAGTTCAGCCAAAGCACAATATTAGTGTCAAGTGTATGGACTGCTTCAGGAACCTCTTTGCAGAGGGTATGCCTCACGAACAACCTGGAGAGCTGCACTTTGTAGTACAGGAAATTAATGCCAGAGATTTTAGGCTGCTTTCAGCCTCCACAAGAATGTAGCAGGAACAGCTGCGTAATTGTTCCCTCAGAAAAGCAACTCGGGGGGAACGGCTGAATCCAATCTTTTACTTAAAGAGCTGGATATGAATGGGTTGATACACCAATAATTTTTCAAGAGACTTTGTTCAGTAAGAGTATCCTACTTCAGTGCTGGAAATGGTTATGCAATTTTTTCATGAGGAAAGCACTGGGTGTTTTTAAATTTCTGGTTTCTGTTCAATTCCAGCGTGGCTGCACCCTCTCACTGTTGTGGAATGGAAAATTAAACATGTGATGCAAACAAAGTTTTATTTTGTTGTTCGAATGTAGCACAGAAGACATAAGAAAAGGATCTTAAATGCCAGAATGCAGATTACATGTAAGCAAGCGTGCAGTCATTTTGGATTGAATTCATACCAAGTAAAGGCATTTGAAAGCCTTTTGAGATTTGAAAGTGAACAGAATTCTAAAATTTATATAATAATTTCCCATTGTAACACAGGGAGATAAAGAAGAAAGAAAGATCAGTCACTTCAGGACAAATGCACTCCTATTTCTTCCTCATTAGCAATTATTGACATACTGATGCTATCCATTAGTGCCAGCTACATAGATTTCTTGTCACTCCTACACGCAGATAAAAGAAAAGCACATCAATTATTTAAGTGCTTCCCCTTGTGTGTATTATTTTCCCCTTGTAAGGAGTGGTAGCTCAGTCTCTGAGCGGCTGAGCAGCTTTTCACGCACCCAGCATTTTGATTAGGAATATGTGACTCATGATGGTTCTGCTTCTCAACACAAACCTTTTGACTTCAGAAAAATCTCTGAAGTCACGCAAAGGTTCTGAAAGTGCCTCTTTTCTTATTTTCCTCTTTCAGCCACAGACTGGCTTTGAATAGCATGGGTGACTTCTTGTGGGTAACACCGCTGTTGAAATAACACAGGGTATTGAGCCATAACAGATGAAGACTACAATGCTGAAGAAGAACACCAGGAGTCTTATATATGCATACTTTCTCTGTTATTTACTGCAGCAGGACTGAGGAGGGAAGAAACAGAATTGATGTAGCTTGTTCTGCAGCAGGTGGCATGCGAATCTAACCGAATTTCCTTAAAATTCCTCACAAACTTTTATTGGCCTTGTTTCAGTAGAGGACTTTTCATCTGAAGTATGTTCCTGACTCTTTAGCTAAATACTTCCTTTCAAAGCTAAAATTACATATTTCAAACATGGCTTTAAGACAGACTGGAGCCAGCTGATAAAATTGGTGTTTTCAAAACTAGGATATCCCAGAAACCTATGGGAATTTAGATTTCCTGAAATTCAACACATTCTGCACTGTCATGGGGAGTCCATTTATCTCAGCCAGAGAGGCTGTTACTGAGCAAGACCTCCAGCTCCCATGCTGGGCTGCCTCTAAACAGCTACTGGGAATAAAATATGGCCCACTTACATTTCTGTAACAAAAAAATCATGACCCAGCACATGCATGAGCACTACTCCTGTCAAATAAATTACCCCCCTTTCACATCCTCATAGCAGCATAGGACTATGCTTGAAATTAACATTTCATTAGATTTGGTAAAAAATGTGCACCAGGTTGATCTTGGTGTATGGACCTCCTGGCAAACTCATTTCCTTTTGCATTTGGGAAGTCAGCTTAGGAGGTGAATGCTAGCTATTAGAAGCAGTCACACATTTTCCAATAGAGTGTTCTTTCATCACAAAGTACAGATGTTACCAAATCAAAATGCAGTATTTTGTTGACAATGTCGATATATTAATACATCTCTAAAGGTCACATTTTTGAAAATTGAAATTGATTCAGAGCAAGATAGCCTTTGGATGCTCAGGTAAAATAAAATCAAATACAATATCTGGGATTATTGCCCCAGATTGACAAAAAGGGAATTGAAATGCCAGAATTATCTTGGCAGCTGGGAGTTGTCCTTCCAACCTGCTCGGTTGCTCCCCCAGAAATTCTGTGTGCCCTCAGTCTGCCCAAGCAGTGCCTTGAGCAGCAGAGGCCGTGCATTCAGGGGACGTAGGAGGAGGGGATGATGAAGCACTGATGATGACGAAGCAATGATCATGGTTTAAAGCTTTAGAGAGCTTTGGGAGCACAAAGATCAGGCAACCATGCAAGGAAAAATGAGTGACCCTGGTGCCCCAGGAACCCATGTTTTGCAAGAAAAACCCCCAGAAGCAGATTTATGGTGGCAAGCAAGCCCCATGGAGACACCAGGCTGGGAGCCTGCCAGAGGTACACCAAAATATAGCCAAAATATTCAGCCTACAGTCCATGGAGAGTTAAAATCACCTGGGGCAGCCTCCACGTGCTTCACAGGCTGGTGAGACCTGAGCCTGGGCTGAAGGCTCCCTGCTGAGGGCGGGTTCCCACCTTCAGACAGGACTTCCAAAGCCTTGGGGCTGCACGGCTCAACTGTGGGCTCTTCCCATGCACCTCCTTAGGTGTTTTGTTGAGGGGAAAAAGGGCTTTTCCATTTGGGGAAAATCTGAGGCCACTCCAAACCACGAAACATTTGCTTCAGTGCTGAGAAAGGGAGAGAGCCAGAGGGCAAGGAGCAACCCCACATTTGCACTTGGGCAAAATGCCACACGTGGCAAAGCTGGTTCTTTGTCACCAACAGCAAAGATGAAAGAGGGTGGCCTCTGTTGCAGCCCAATGTCAGGGGGGTCTCAATAGGGGTTCAGCCTAGGTCAGACAAACTTAGTGTACCTGTACAGAGCTGTGTAGTACAAGCCCCCTCTGCTACTCATAAAGTTATTTCTGACAGCTGGCTTAAAAGTTTGCAACCTCTGGAAGTAGGAAGCTGGCAAACTCTGCTGTCAGCTCTGTTCCTCTCCTGCAGCAGGGGTATTCTATCCCTTGGTGGTGGTTTGGTGGGAGCTGACTGTGTTCCAGGAGTGTCCTGAGCACAGGCACTGCGTGAGTCTTCACCTCCAGCCTCTGCATTCCACGGAGCAGGTGAGGGTTTTTCTGTGGACTACAGTTACTATTTAGCTGGAAAAGGGGCAGTGCCAGTTCACTGCTTTCTGAAGCAGAATGTGAGGATGTGTGCTATGTGCTACGGGGGCTTCAGGTGGGGTATTTGACCTAGCAGAGACATTAGCACTCGTTTCCAGAAGAAAATGCTTGTTTGTTTGTTTTTCTTTGAGGAGGGGTGCTGAAGGAGGAGAGCTCTTTGGGCAGTCAGTAGAGGCAGCAGAAGTTTGGAATGCTGGTTAAGGATCTGGTTAGGAAATACAGAAGATTGTACACCTTTCCCAAGTGCTCCTCCCCTCCTCCCCCATCCCCCGATGGGAGGATTTTCCTTATCTGCAGAAATACTTGGAAGCTGTAGTTTGTCCCAAGGTCTGTGAGCAAGAGCACTTGCACAGTACAGCACATTTCTGAACACTCTTATTCCACGGTGTTTGCAGTAACTTAAGGCATGCAAAAAACAACCAGTGTTTTTTTCTCCTCCTCTCCTCCATCCCTCATAACATTTGTAGTATTTCCAACATTTCTCTGTTGAGCCATCAGCATTTAGAAGCCATAATTGCATTTAACAATGTCTGGAGCCTTCTCTTGCTACAGACCTGTTATTCAGGCAGTAATTTAGAGGGTGGGGCCCCCTTCCCTTCCCTTCCTTTGCCATTCAGACTGCAAATTGAATGCCCAGTGTGCCCTCCCCAAAACCTGGCGAGTGCCCAGTCTCTCACCATCACATTCAGCTGCTCCTCTGTCCCTGTTATTTCTTTCCTTACAGACTGTGATCAGCTCCCTCACCCCACACCGGTGGTTTCCACAATTAAATTTGTAACATTAGGGATTACCTTACATCTCAGACCTCCTCAAAAACTCCCATAAAAGACTGCCAAGATCCCCCAAATGCTTTCTCCTTCGTGGGAAAGGATCTCTGGGGCAGGGGAATGGGCCTCCTGACAAATGGCAAGTGCTGGGCACGGACATGTGAGCAGTGCCCAGGATCAGTTCCCTGAAGGAGTCCTGGGTTTCAGGGAGCAGCTGGAGTCACCCTTGAGTCAGCAGAGTCTGCAGGGCACACGGGGACTGCCATAGCTGCTCCTGGCTTCTACACACCGTCTGTCAATCACACAAATTGCTTTTGGAAGAAAGGCAAGCCCTCGCTCCGACGACTCCAAACTGGGCTCAGTAAAATGGCTGTGGCCCTTGAGGAATCACAACAGATTCCAAGAAGACTTTGGGAATGTTATCTCCATCACAAAAAACAGGGAGCATTTCAGAGAGGTGCCAGTGGCTGATTTATCTCAGGCAGCCTTTCCACACTGCCCAGGCAGGAATCCCCCAACCACACCACTGCTCCCAGCACTGTTTGGATGGCTCAGGTTTCCACCACTTCAGTGCTCCTTGGGAGAACACAGACTCATCCCCACCAGGTATTATGAGGGCATGAAATGAAAAGTTTGGAGAGATGTTTGAAAGGTTTAGGTCCAAAATCTCCTCATAAATCCATAGATGCTACTTGCAAACTTGGCATTTCATGTGGTTCTCACCTATCCTGAAGATAAATATACACGTGCACACTTATACTTTGTGATGTGTTCTTTGTGGAGCTCTGACTTTGCCAGTATCCCTCAACCACACAGTGCACCCAGAACACTTCCCAATACTAAGATAGTTACTGTGAAAACAGTAAAATCCTTGCTGCTGAGCCAGAAGGTGAAAACTCCTGTAGCCAGACAACTTGCCTGAAGAGCAAATAAGGAGGAAATAAATAAAGGAAGAAATAAATAGGAAATAAATAAATAAAAGCACACACACAAAAACACGTGTGTAACATCTGAACACCTGAGTAATTTTTCACAGAAATTCTAAAATCTAGAGAGACGAAAGCAAGCTGAGTGTCTCAGGATGTGCTTGATCATGTCATTATGAAGGACCTGAATTCAGGTTAAACACATTATTTGCACATCTCCCACTCACGCTTTGGGAGCATGATCCAGACTTTTTGGAGTCAAGAGGACCCTTTCCATTCAGCCCAATGAATTAGGATCACAACTCTCAAAAATCTTAAAATTATCTTTATCACGCTGACACAAATTGTACAGATTTTGGCTGGGTCAGTTCAGTTCTACTCCTTAGAGTGAAATATTCCACCAGGAGCCTGAGCCCTGTGCTGTGTGGCTGTGACCTTTGCTGGGTGAGGCCCCTCCAGCAAGCACTCGTGGTGCCTGGGAAGCACCAGGAATTAGTCATACTTTGTCCCAGCACGATTGCTCAGAGAAATATATTTATATTTGCACTAATTAAAACTTAGTGAATGTTTCGTGTTTCCCCTGGTGAAACATTGCGAGATATGACTCAGCAATAAGTCACACAAAGAGCCGTGAGTGCAGAATTATTCAGAGTTTGTATGTGAGAGACTGGGGCACATCAAGATGAAGCCAAGAGCAGTTGCCAGTGCTGTGGGTGTGTAATAGGAGATGCCAAGGAGCTCTTCTTTCAGAGCACCCAGCTCACCACTGTATTGCACATTTCCAAACCTCACTGGCAGC
The DNA here is from genome assembly GCA_013397915.1 of Daphoenositta chrysoptera. Classification (NCBI taxonomy): domain Eukaryota; kingdom Metazoa; phylum Chordata; class Aves; order Passeriformes; genus Daphoenositta; species Daphoenositta chrysoptera. The sequence continues at coordinate 195,011 of VZRO01004193.1, forward strand.
TGGGAGCACTGGGCATGTCCATAAATCAGCCCTGTGGGCTCTGGTCTGGTATGAGGAGATGAGGAGCATGCCATTAGTGACATTTGGGAAAACCTGGGGTCCCACAGTTTCTCCACGGACCAACACTTCTCCCTTCAAGAGTTGCTCTGCAGCTGAAGCACAGATGCAATCCAGTTCCCAGCAGAACTTTCCAAGCTGGCTTACACCTGAAATTGTCCTTGATCTTCCTGGACTGGTATACTTTACCATGTTCAATATCTTCAACAGGTGAAGCTGGGGTATTATGATAAACAACATATTGGAAACACGTATGTCATAAAATACAAAACACTCTGACACCTCATAACTAGATCTCTAGCAATAAGAATACTTGCTATAACAATAACTTGATATTTCCCCACTTGCTTGGAGATGCTCTGCAATGTCAATAGCCTCACACGCAAACACCTCTGACACAGGCAGCTTGTCTCTGGGACACTAAATCTGTCATTTTCTCCAGCTCTTTATCCCAAATCAGAGGCTCCCAGGTTCATCTTGTTGCTGTGACAGTCAGCTGGCCTTCTGACACCCATCTGACTTAGGCATGATGTTGCAATTTCTTTGTGCTGGAGGCATAAGGAACCACATGTGGAAAGGATTTTGAGAAGGAAACTATTATTTCCTGCATCTATCATAAATTCCAAATGGTATGTTCAGGCATAACTGTTCAAAACCAGACAGTGCATTGATGAAATGGAAGCAATTTCTCTGGGAAATCTCATCTAAACTGTTTGATTATTCTTAGTGCTGCCAACTCTTTGATGTTTATCATGAGCCTCATAAGACTTGTTTTAATTTTTTTTTTCCCTAAAGCCAGGTTTCTCGGGTCATGAGTTTTTGGTGGCTGTCAAAATGTCTATGCACTGTCTGTTTTCACCCAGTCAGCAACACAGGGGGCTTGTTATGGCGCTGGAGAGTTTTGGTCAGGTATTTAAACATCCAAGGCTTAGGGAGAAGCATCATGTGGGAAAGTGATAGAGAATATACAATGTCTGGAACAGATATGGCAGGCTGAGGCATACAGTGCTCACATATGTAGGATGGAGCATAATATTTCTCTAACAAAAGCTGTCTTTTTCAACACCAACCACATTTCTGCATGTTTTCGTTTTGAGCCATTTAATGAAAAAACTGGAAAACTCCAGGGAAAGCATTCAATCTACTCACAGTTTTTCACAGGAGGAAAGTTTGTTTTCTCAGCAAACTCCTCTCCTACAATTGTTTGGTTTCTCCAGATCTTTGGGGAGCATCCTGGCACACAAAGGAGCTGGAGAGTCTTTTGGCTCTCCTTTACTATTCCCTTCCTACTCTGATGTCCTATAAAGTGAGAAGAGTAAGAAGACAACTCTTCGCTCTTCTCCCACTACACTGGCAGGAGAAAATCACTGAAAATAGACCAGATGACACATTTGTGTTGCGGCGTGATGAGTCTCATTCCCTACTGCGGGAGTTTCCCTGCTCAGGCCAATCAAAACATAACCAGGAAGGATTCAGCACCATTTTGGGCTTTGGTGATGTGGAGAGATCATCAGACCCTGAGCAAGAGCATCTCCCTGCTTCATTCTGCCACTGGGATTTCAGCAGGACAAAGCCAGCTCCTGAGGCAGCACATGTGCCATGTCCCCCATTCCCAAGGTCAGGTGTCCCTGCAGAAGAAAGGAGGCAGAGGAGCACCCCAAAATGCATGAGAAAATTCCCTTCTCCCTGGCTATGAGACAAAGGTAGCCAGGAGCTGAACATCTCCGTTGTGTCCAAGGGGATGATATAGGATTAGAAAATGCTTGTACTAAACTGATTTTATTTTCTCTCGCAGAAATGTGCCCCAGAGTTGAGCATGTGCATTTGCTTCCTTTTCCTAATGAAGTTCAGCAGCTGGGTCATCCCAGATAACGGTGCCAAATCTTTAAAGATTTCCTTGTTCCGAGATGATTGCTCAATTGACAATCTGCCTCGTTAATTCGGCTGCCTTGAGGGACAGTGGAGAATTGGAGGCAAGTGGATGTTTTAATGAGTCTCACAAAGAGTGAGACGAGGCTGTAGCAGGAGTCCATCCCAGCACGGCCCCAAGCCCACCCCAAGAGCTGGTCTTTGCCACCTGGAGTGCCTGCATTCTCAGAACGACCCCAAATGGAGCTGTTCCTAGAGAAGAGCCAACACAGGGAGATCAAATTTATTTTCTACTGCCTTGCCACGGGCCAACCTGCTCACAAATCAGAGTCCTGGAGGGTGCTGAGGAGTGAACAGAGCTGGGCTGTTCCTCCAATACAGCTTCTCCAGGCTTGGTCTTTTCCTCCTGTGCAAAATCACTTGTTACTTGCAATGAGCCCCAGACCTGTCCTCTCAGCAGTTCATAGCATCTGATGAGCCCATGCATTCGGATTTCTGGGCTGATCCAATATCAAATATCTATAAAAGTCGTGAGAAATCAGCAGGAATGATAATTACTCGCTGAGCTCAGACCATGGTCAGGGGTAGCTCTAGGCTCCTGCCCAGAGATGGAGGTTAACTTCAGTTCAGTCAGAGGTTATTAGACCCCTGTTTCTCCTTCCATTATTTCCCAAAAGCCACTTAGCAGAACTGAGTTATCTTCCTTGTCTAAATTCTCTGGCTACTGATGATGTTTGGCTGCCTTGTCTGTATTTTCAAGGCCTTATGCTAAATTTAGACAAGGAGGAGATGCTTCTCCTCTGGACCTTCATTTTGTGGGTTACTCATCGAATGCTGTGGGCACAATGTGAGCTAAAAATCCCATTTGCTGCACAGCCAAGTGGGTTTGGGCTGGAAAAACTGATTTCTTCTTGCTTCCTACTAAACCTCCATACACCCTTCATGTGAAGGGCACATCCCTGTGCTCTGAGGGATACTGCTGTGATTTTCCAAAAACTCAGGATCACCTCTTTTTTTTAACGTATTACCTAAAGTAAGCGCTTCTTAAAAATTGTCTCTCTTCAACCGTGTATGGGGATCTCAAGAGATCCTAAATAAGTGATGTCTGTGCTGCACTGCAGTGCTCCCTGGAGAGGCTTCCTCTGACACCTCTCTGGCCTTTCTTTGGTTCTTTGAGTCCTGACCATCTGCTGCATCCTCCCTTGTTCTGCCCACCAGCAAGTCTTGTGAAAATACCTTGATTTTATCTGGAGAAAAAATAGGAAGCCTCAAAAAACCAATTGTGTGAATTTATGAGAGTAAAGTTTTTGCATCTGAATACTCATGAAGTAGAAATGCAAAGTAATTTTCTGTTTGTAGTGAAGATCGTACTTATTAAAGAAAAGCATCTTCTACTTTTTTCACACCTTTAATAAAAGTGTGTTTCTCCGATTCTTGGGTGATAAGCAAGGAATTCTACCAAGTATCAGATGATGACACAAACTACAATAGTGAAATATGATCCGGTTGCTCATGTCACTGAAATCTCAGAAGGGAATTACAGCCTTTAGCAGGGTTCATTTGAGGTGTACTACTTAAGGTAATAGGGCTGGACAATCTCATTAAGATTTATTTCCACCCCACTTAGACACGGGTTCAAAAGTACAGCTGGAGCTGTGCTGGCTTTATCTTTGGCTTACGGAAGAGATTGGGAAAAAGAAGTAAACAGAAAACACCCTCAGTGTCTCAATCAGCCAGGCCAGGAGAATGCAGTACAGAGCAGACACGGGCTTGTGCCCAGGCTTGGAGGCTGAGGAAACCAGAACCTACTTTCATCCTTATCACATTGCATAGGCTTTTTCTTCTTTTTTCCCCTCCCATGGAATTTAGGAGATATTGCATCATTCCATGAGGGAGAGAGAGGCACAAAACAATTGCCTCTGCTCTTCTTAAATGGTAGTTAACCATGTTAACTGGATTTCTTCCAGACTTGAACTTGTCAGTACTCATTTGGGAAATGTATGGGTTAGGAAAAATACATTTCCAAACATTGCAGCTTGTGTCACAGATTCCCTAAGTAGCCTGAGATGTTTACAAAGCTCCCAGCACATCACCCTTGTCCTGCAGACCATGATTTGTGATGACAGTAATCCTTCTATCACATTCCAAGTGCTTGTTCTTGCTTCTGTTGAAGCCATCCGGACTGTGAATTATTTGGAAGCATTTCTTTTCTCTTCTTTTTCAGTATAAAAGAAGCAGAGGATGTTTCCACCTGGGAGAGGAGAATTTGCTTGATAACAGATGCAGAAGCCCACTGCATTTGCTGCAGTGACTTTCTGGTGGGGGTGAATAGAGGCACCCAGATGCAGCAAATGCTCGAGGCTGGCTGCTCCCACCCGAACAGACTCATGGTGACCATGCCCTGAAGCCCAGGGGCTTTTGGAACAAGAAACCCTGTAATCCACAGGCAAAGCTCAATCTGAAAGCACAGTCCAGCTCTTCCTAGTGCAGGCAGCATCTTCAGGCTGATCCTGGTGAGAGGCTGGACTGCAGCAGGCAGATGATGGAACAGCAGAGAACATGACCTTGGAGTTGCTTCCACGTGCAGCCTAGCCAAGCCCTTTGGTCTGGGAGAGGATTTTCTTGTCTGGACATTGCACTCTCACCCTTCTCAGATTTGGACCATCCTTTGTGGTTTACCCAAATCCTGAGCAAATGACTGCATCCAGAGGCCTCTGGAGAATACTGAGGCAGGGAAAGGCATTTGGCCCTCTCCAACACTTTCTGTGAGAGAGTCAGCTGAGAAGTAGATCCAGCATTGCTGTTCCCTAAGTTTGATTTCCTTGGCACTTGTTAGATGCATAGAAATGTACAATCAACGCTGCCATGTAGACAGGACTAAAATCTGAATGTTTGGAAGAAAAATAAGGGATTGAATAGGAAGAGAAATGGAGTCGGCAGTTTAAGGACCCATCACCATAGTATCAAGACACTATTTACAAAACTTCTTTGTTAAGAAGTTTCCACATGCCCTTCCTTTCAATTTCAGTTAAACTCAACATAGTCACTGCTCTGGATTTAAACTGTGCCCTGAAAGGCCTGTAATCTAAACATGGAAACATTTAAGTCATGTGCTAAAAGAAGAAAATGCAGCTGCATCCAGTGCTGTGTGAGGACCCCTGGGCTGATCCTGGTGGACCTGCAACAGCCCCATTAACACTCAGGGAAAAGACTCTTGCAAGCCCCAGAGCTGCCATGCTGGGAGGAAAACCCAGACATGCCATTTTTCAGAGGGGAAACTCTCCTGCAAGCCCCAAAGCTGCTGTCCCTAGGTAGAAACCACCCTGCAAGCCCCAGAGTTGCCATCCAGGGGTGGAAATCCTCATGCAGGCCCCAGAGTTGTTGTCTTGGAAGTCCAAGGCTGGGCCAAAGGTAACGAGAGCTGCCCAGGCAGCCTGGTGAGCCAGGACATAACATGGATAACATCTCTGGATCACTGCAGCCGCACCTCCAGCACTGCCTGGCACATCCCTGCACTGTCCTCCCCTGGGGGACCTAGGTGTGCTCTGGCCTGAGAGCAGCAGAATAAAGCCCTGTCTATTTGCAGTGGCAGAGCTGTGTGAAATACAGTTCAGACTCTGGCATGAAGAGGGGAAAATTATTTGGGTAGTCAAACTTTATTTTGTTTAATTTGGAATTATTAAGAACATTTATGTTTTTAAATGCAATGTTTAACCTGACAGCATCCCATTAAAATGCTTTATGTAAGTTCATTAGGAGCTTCTGTGCAGTACTATATTTATTGCAATTAGCAAATATTAGTGGCTCAGACAAACTGCAAGATATTTTTTCTGCCCTGTTCCTACTCTGTTCCTCCATATCCTTTCCTGTCATAACCTAAGCCTAGCCTAGGTCAGATCCTTTCACATATCAGCCTTTCTGTCTGACAAGTCTTAAAGAGGAGAAATAAAAAAGAGGAAAATTAATAGAAAATTAACCATTAGGAGCCTCTGAGAAATCAAAAGAGCCTTTTAGATTAAGTCTCTCACTGATGTTAAGGCTAGTAGCAGTGCCAGTGGCATTAGTGGCACTAAGTTACTTAATTCCAGTATGATTCAAAATCATTTGTAGCTATGAGCTTATCCAGAGTAAATCCTCATCCTCCCAGGTCTTTTGTTTGCCATCTCTTGACAAGCTACGTTGCATATAAATGAGCTCATAACACATGTGAAGGAGGAATATATTTTCATTGGTATTGAAGTTTCATGCGTGTAAATGCTACTGTACAAGGACTAGTAATGAACAGTATTAGTAGTTAATGAGCTCAATCCTTATTTGGGCTTTGTTTTGGGGGTTTTGTGCCCTTACTCAGATATGAAATATGAAATATATGAAATGAAAGGAAGGTTTCCCTGAATAAGGACAGAGGCCAATTTTAAGAGATACTTAGACCTCGCTCCAGTCAGTGGCAAGGGGTGGCCCAGCTGGCCTGAGTTCCAGCCAGGATGGATCTCACAGAAGGGCTGGATTTATCCTCTGAGGGCTTGCATGATTTGTGAGCAAATCACAGGCTGCTAAGCCACTTTAAGCCCACAGACTGCTCAGGATCCGAAGGGAGGAGCAAAGGTTTGGGTACCTGAGTCTCAAATCCTGCCACGTGTGCCAGAACTCTGATATAAGTGCTAGTTCAGACCTTTCAGCCCGACCTGACCCCTCTGTGTGTACACACAAACGCCTGAGTCGCGACACCGATGAGCAGATAAGCACTGGTGCTTATCCTGCAGCCTCCTGAGAGGATTCAGCCCTCTGGCAGGGGGAATCCTGGCTGCCTGGGCTGGGGTGGAGGGGCAGAAACCACTGCTGGACCCTCCACAGCTGACCTTGACCTTTTCCCTGCAAATGCTGGGTGGCACTGCTGGGAAGGGCTGCTGGGCCCCTGTCGAGCTCCAGCCCTGCTGGGCTGCTCTGCAGCACAAGATATTAATGTTCCTCCTGCCCTGTGTGCTGACCTGCCCTCTCTGTGAGTGATGACAGCTGGAAAAAAGCCCAAATTTTGAGGCTTTTAGAGCTTTTTTACTTTTTCTGGAAAGGGAGGAAATAAAGGTGTCCATGCAGTTCACTTGCTCACTTAACAGCAAGATAAAAATGCATCCAATCGTTATCTTCTTGATTTGAATAGAACTTACTGCACAGATATGTGGATCAGCAATCAGTAAAATGATTTTTCAGTTACTGCAAACAACAAAACCATTGCACGAGGTTCAGAAATCCGTTTAGAGAGTTCATTTTGTGGGTTTGGGAAACGAAGGCCCTGGTTTAAAGGGCAATTCTTCAGCTATTAATTATCTTTATTCGAGGACCCAATTCACAGGTATTTTCTAATTCTGTGCTTTTCTGTTGGAGTTGCTTGGGTCACTGCTTCTACTCCCAGCTGCTGCTGCCCTTTCCTCTTGATGCCCTCCAGTGGGACAGGCTGCTACTTCACCTTTTGGGAATCAATCCCAGAGTGTCTCTTGCAGGAGATGTACTCCAAGTGCTCATCACTGGACAAACACGACCCCCAAAGGCTACTGAACTGTGCTGTGTGTCACTGCCACAAGCAGAAATTATCAGTTGCAGGATGTCTGGAGGTAGTTTGCATTCCCATCTGGAAATATTCATGCTGAGTCTCTCTCATTCCTCATATTTTCACTAATTTCAGGGATCTCAGCTTGGACCTTGTGTTTGGGCTGAACTCAAGCTCCTAAAATCTCGAGAGCTCATCTATTATTTTTCTTGGAAGTTTTTTTTATCTAAAAATGCATCAGCTGACGAGTGTATCTTTGTCTTGTTGTGCCTTGTACAAATGTAATCATTGTGGCATGTACTGGTTGAATTGAAAAATATCACTAATACCTACTTCCATTGCCTTTCCAGGAATTGATTTAGGCCACATTCTCAAGATTAGTGCCTTGGATGATGGTGAGGAGCATTAAGAGTGGGACCAAGATAGGGTCAGATTACATAAAAGGAAAAACACTAGCTGCAAATTCCACTACTGCACAGAAGAGAGCAGAATATCGCACGGATTAATTTATCAGCATTTCAAAGCTGCTCTGCTGGAGATGGAGCCAGCTACAGCACTACAAACCAGAGCCAGTATTACAGTTGTTTACTGTCATCTTGCACTAGTCGGTTTACAGAAAATTTAAAAAGAAGGATAAATATTGCCTAGAAACCCTGTTGCCAAAGAAAATGTAAGAGGTATTATTTTCAGCTGCTTACTCATTAAGAGGGAGCTGCAGCACTTGAGTCTTGCTTTGCTTTTTGGCTGCTGGGAGCCAACAGTTTTCCTCTTTGAGTGTGTAACTGTGCATGCCTGGCTCTTGAAGGAAAACGGATAAATCACAAGTTTTCCGAAGTTACCTTGTTAAAATAACGTGTATAGTCTCAGCATGTGCGATCTTAAACATGCTGTTGGAAGGGAGAATGTTTGGGGAAACTTTTACAAATTGGAAGACAAATATGCTGGTATCTTTAGCTGTGCTCCAGTAGGGACATGTAACATTATGTGCAGATTGCCTGAAGACATCCCTGCCTTCATCAGTGGTAACAGTGTTTCCTAACAAAGACAGATTGTGCCTACAGGGAAAAATAAGAGGTGACTGCCAAACAATTTCAGTGAATGTATCAAGAAAATACTATTTAGTTACAAAAAAGAAAAAAAAAAAAGACATAAAAATCTGGTTACATGGCTTGTCTAAACTGAAGAGACTAAGTTGTTGGTAAATAAGATTCCTTCCAACCCAAACAATTCTATGGTTCTATGAACTAAGTATAACTGCCCAAAGGATTCATTTATTATTCCCCAGTTATCCTACTGCAACTTAAATACCTCATAAAATGGTCCTTAGCAGCAAAAATTAAAACCAGCTGTATTTTATTAGTTACCAGTGAATCTGCACATCAAAAGATAAACAGTGTCAAGAAAGAAAGAGAGAAAGAGAAAGAAAGAAAGAAAGAAAGAAAGAAAGAAAGAAAGAAAGAAAGAAAGAAAGAAAGAAAGAAAGAAAATAGAAAGAAAGAGAAAGAAAAAGAAAGAAAGGACCATTGCCCCCAGCATCCCAGAATCATTCCCTCTGAAGATTTCATTTCAGGTTCAAAATGCCTATCAATAAGCTCAGTTATACATTCATAAATCATCACTTGAACTACAAGGATGTCACCAAAGAGCCCAATTTAATTTCCTCCTAGTCCATGACAAGTTACAAGACTCTGATTTAAAACCTGGTCATCACCCTAAGTGTGTATGTTTGGGGGCTGGGTAGTTAAGTCACATTTCCTTCTCGCCTGAAGCCTTCCTTAGCTTCTAGAAGTCATTCAGTGCAATTATTTATTACTTGCATAAATCAGAGCAATGCAAAGAAGTCTGCCACCTTTTTGTTTAGCATCATATTCCTGTTTCTGTTATTTTTCTAACGTATCTATCCTTAGAAAGGGGCAATTCCTTGGTTTTGTTTGTTGGGGTTTATTTTAGTATTTTATTTTGGGGGAGCTCCTTTTTTTTTTTTTTTTTACAATGTTATATGCTCCAAGGGAAGTAGTAGACAGTGATTTATTTATGAAATTCCTGCAACAGGAGGAAGTCATGCTTGGGTCTTGCTGCCATGGAGGGAGATAAATAAACTAACATATTTAGCTAAAGACTATATAACTCATAGGAAAACAGAGTGAGCAAGACTGGAGAGACATATACAAGCTGGCATGGAAGACACTGAGACAGAGAACAGAATGTTTAGACAGAGGCACTTATGGGTACTCCCCACCAACAAATGAATCATCAGGGGCATAACTGGCTGTTTTTAGCAGCAGTGTCTACGTTACTTTTGCCTTTTACATTGAGAAAACTGTGAAGCACTAGATAGGAGATGCTAAAAATCCACACAGAGCAATGCTGGGCTTCCTTGGAGGGATGGGCAGGGCTCAGAGAGCCTTTGGCTGGGCTGTGCAGTAAACTCTACAGAGATATATAGGTAAATAGATAGATAGATGGATAGATAGATGGATAAATAGATAGATAGATGGATAGATAGATGGATGGATGGATAGATAGATGGATAGATAGATAGACAGATAGATGGATGGATGGATAGATGGATGGACATGAGGAGAGGTGTCTCTATAGAGTAGTAGTAGCTGACTCTCCCAACATACACCATCACATGGTGGGTATAACAGGAATCCTCAGGCACCCTTTGTGCTGACAGCCTCCACTTCCACCCTTCCCTTCAGCTCCTCTGTGGGGATCAGCGAGATTGCATCTTCTGATACCCTAATCATTGCTCTGGGCAAAATCCTTTGACTTCAGCTGTAGGGATCATGATTTAATCCAACAATTTATCCCAATAGTGGAAACCAGCTGGTAATACAATATTTGGTTTTGTCACTATATTCACTATTTGGAAGTAACGGGCTGCAAAGCCTGTTTGATTTGTGTCAGGGCATTCCATTAACACATCTATAAAAGCAGCCAAGATGTTTCCATTGACAGCACTTAACAATTTTCTCTATTACTTTGATGACTGTTCACTTTGAGTGGAAAGTGCTTTTCCGCACCATTGAAGCACGGCTCGTACATAACCTTGGAGCACTCTGAAGTGCTGAGATGCTACAAGAAGTAACACTCAGAGAGCACATCCCCTCTTCAGCACGCACTGCCCGCTGCCTGCAGCAGGGCTGTGTCACCCAAAAACCGGGACGGGATGCGCCCTGTGGCATCGAGGGGGAACGGAGCTATTTCATCTGCCTCCCCCTTTTGCATGATTACCAAGTCGATTTTGCATTCAGTTCCTTGTATGCAATTAGTGGTAAAATCTGTGCAGGTCTGAGCTTGCTTCCCAAGCTTTTGTTGGATAGCAGAAACAGAGTGTACTTTTCTGGCGGTGGGGGATACAGAGGCTGTAAATTGAGAGGCTGATGTTCAAATCCAGCAGATCAACATAAAGCCCTCAGGATATTATTCTTGCTGCAATTACAAGTAACAGCTAAAGAAAGGGTAGGAGACTCTCCCGTAGCGAATAGAAATGTTTCTCTTCCGTTGTTTGTATGAATACTGCAGATAAGGATAAATAGTTGTAACTGTAAAGCTCTCGGTGAAAAATTGATCCCCATTTGTGTCTCTAGCTGCCTCCAGCTTTTCCTTATGGGAGGCAGCGGTGGGTCATCAACGCCGTCATTTTAAGCTTGGAACAAAATAAATCCTGATTCAAGAGTCTCCCTGAGTGACCTTTCCTCATATGCACGAATGTTTCTCATGCAAAGAGCCCCGGTGATGTGGATGCTAAGAGGTAGATGGTGGAGACAATTCCACTGTGACTGTTCGAGACTGGAGATGAGGAACAAAAGCTCCTTTCTGAGAGCTGCTCATCCATCTCCAGTGCTCTGACTGGCTTCACCTCGTGTGGGACTGACTGCTCAGAAAAACCAACACTGCCATCTTTTTACCACGTGCACAGGATCACAGCCTCAGCATACACAACGCATTACTCATTTCAGCTGATCCCATTAACGCTGAAGGCACAGGCTTGCACTTACTCTGGACGAACCGTAGAAAAGGCTTCTGTATGAGATGATTATGACTACTGTTCAGATGCTCACCATTTCCTAGTTAAAATATTTCACAGTGAAGCAATAGCATCATCAAGAGTTTGCGATGCAGCAGCATCTGCTTTATTTCTTCTGTTAAAGTCTTCCTAAAGTTTTTGGGGTTTTGTAAAGCTGGGATGAAATAAAAACTAATTGTTGCTGTTCTTGATTTTTAAAAAACTACTTACTTAAGAAATAGACAAAAAAATCTCAGGCTCAGTTGTACAATATAATCAGACTATCAATGCAAAATGACAATGCAATGCCACGTCAATGGAAGCAATAGGATGAGCAGATCTCTACTCACCCAACATGCACCTCCCTGAGCCTGCTTGTACGCAAACACAAACTCAGACTGGCATAAATTAGATGAACTATGTTACCTTGCATCAAAATATTTTCCCAGTTCTGTGTTTCCAAATATATCTAATTTATGCATTTCTGAGTGTAGAGTGTGTATTGCTCACAGTTGAGGCAGGTGTAGCAGCTCTTCTCCTATTTAAATCAGAGATGCTGTTGCATATTTCAGTGGATAGAAAACGTGCTTCTCCAGGTGGTGCCAGGTTTGAGAAAGAAAAAGGGGGTTGACAAATTCACAGAAGGCATCCAACACAAGCCCTCCAAACCAGAGTCTTTTACTGCAGGACATGTACTCTCCCTTTCCAGTGACCTTGCTATCCTAAGCATGTTCTTATGACATCACCTTAATGCTCTGGCTTAAAAACAGCTTAATTAATTTAGTGTCTATGCATTGCTGTCTGCTGCCATTGTAACAGGCACATAAATAAAAAGAAGAGAAGGCACTCAGCTGCCTCTCATGCAGAGACCTCTGAGCCCCGAACAAAACCCACCAGCTGCTCCAGGGGCATCGCTGAGGAACATGAAGTCCATCCCTGAGGAACCAGCCCAGGCAGACCACACTGGAGCACCAGAGTTCTGTGCAGGTCATTTGTTTCTTCCATTACTTAATTCCACGTTGCTGTTGAAATGGTGATTGCCTTGTATTTTATAGCAGCTGGGATTTTAAGTTAATTTACAGAGTAATTAATTTTCCTTAATTGTGATGGGGGTTTGCTGTTAAGTAGTAAGTAGACAGGGGTAGTACAACGAGGATTTCTGTGGTCTGGATACGCTACCGTAAGGTAGTATCAGTTCTATATAATCTGATTTTAAATACTGTACTACAGCAAGAAGGGTTGTTCTGATCATACATGTTCTTTATAAGTATTACCTGTCCATGGTGGTTAGTTTAGTCTGTGTTTAGAACAGAAAATAGCTTTCCTTTTCCTCCAGTACAGACTGGAAAGTAGACAGGTGGCAGTAAAAAAAAAAAAAAGGACTACAAATCTAAAGCAAGCTATAATGCCATTAATGGTTTAAGTTACTTTAATAAGAAAGGATTTGTTGCTTACTAGCTTGACATTATATATAACCACTTTCAGACAGTAAGGAAAAAAAAATAACAAGATAAGCTATCAATATAATTACTGAGGATGGAGGAGGTCCGTTAAAGAGCCAAGATATTTTGTCGTGGCACAAGCCAAGCATAGTGCTCTGTCAGACATCCAGGAGCTATTGAAGGACAGAAGTACACCGAGATCTCTGCAGCTATCTCAAGCTCTCCAGCTGGGAGGTTGAATGCCAAGGTTCATGGAAGACTAGACTTTTTTCCTTTTCAACAAAAGTAGTTTATAATAGATGGTGTGACAAATCCATCCCCATGGGTTCTTCTGTGCTCAAAATGAAGAGACAAGATAGCTAGACGTGGATCAATGATAGGACTTTTATCATACTGCTGGAGTTCAGATTGCCCAGCACGTGTGGGATGGGAATCCCCAGCACGCAGGGGACCCGTGGGAGGTGGGGACAGTGGCTTTTGGAGGTACCACAGAGCTGAGCAGGGAATGCTCGTGCTGGGTTGCCTCCTGCACATCTTCTGGTGCTGGCACTGAGCCACGCGTGCAGCCAGGCTCTGATCTGGCTTTTATTGCATGCTGATGTTCTCCTCCCGGCCATCTCATCCTCAAGATGTTTTTCCATCTCCTCTAATCAGATTAACCAGCTGCTCATGCTTTAAGGACACTAACTCCGTGGGATGCACTTCAGACCACGGTCTGTCTCATCTTCCTGTGTACTCCTTTGACAGCTGTGTGCCTGAAGCAGGGGGATCGTATCTGCCTTGAGCTGCTGGGGCACCAAAATCCCATCTCCTGTTTTCTGAGCACCGTGTTCCCTCCAAAACAGGGCTCAAGGTGGTACCTTCCCATGGGACATGGCAGGGACAGACCTGTACTGTCTGCTTCAGACTGGTATTATCTGCCAAGGTATTTAAAGGGGTGATTTTTTTACATCCCTCAGGGTGACACTGGGCACTGTGGGATGGCTCCCACAGTGATTGAGACGGTACCTCTGAAGGGAACAAGCTGCCACCACCTTGTTTCTTTGCAAGGACTTAGTGAGGAGCTAATTTGTTGTTAATTTGCTGTAAAGAGGAAGTAAAATGGGTATGTGAAAATGACATCTCTGGTGATGTAAGCCAGATTTTTCATTTGTCTCCACAATCCATACACATAGCAGTAAACGTCTATGCAAGCCACGGAATAAATGTTTCCATTGTTGTGCTTACAATCTGAAACAAAGATTCAGTAATCCTTTGAGTAGTATCAAATATACCCAAACTAGAACATAAAAGACTTTTCCATAAATATATTCATTTCAGGGTGCCTGTAACTCTGTTCTTAAAACACACCCAGAGTTAATTTGCCAGTGAAATCAGCAGTGGCCGTGCCAATCAGCAAAGAGCTAACACAGTGTTTACAGGACAAAGTCTGGGCTCCACTCTGCTGCACAGTGCTTAGAAGCAGTTGCCATCACTACTTTTTTTCTGATATTCTCCAAGATCTTTCAGATTTACAACTGGACTTGTGAAGCAGTAGTTACTAGGAATATGCATATATCTTCCCTTATAAATTATTTCTGGAACAAGTAGGGCAACAAAAATATATAAACTAGATGGGCTGTAATTGTTTATCTGCAGTTATTTTTTATCAAGTAGCTTGGGTTTGAATCACTGGTGTTTTTACTGTTGTGTTCATTACAGCATTAAAGTATTGATTTTTTCCCCCGATCAATAAATACTGCTTTTAATACAAGTTTATTTGCATAGAGCTATTATGTTTGATGCCGTGTTTGTTGCTATATTGTTTCCACAACAAACATTAGCTGCAGAAGATGAGACAAGGTACCTGTACCCAGCTCCTACCTGTGCCATGCCAGAGCTGAAAGCGTGACCAGGTTTACATTTACTGCTCCTTTTTGCACTGCTTTTGCACAGTTTGACATTTCCTGTCTGGCTTTACATGGTCTTGTGCTTCTGGCACTGCAGGTATATTTGTGCTGTAGGTATATTTTCACTTCAGAAAGCTTGGATAAATGGTGATTTGATCATTACCTATTTGCCCAAATCACTAATGATAAAACTGGCCTAAAATAAAAGGAAAACTAGCATTAAGCTATTAAGTCTACCCAAATACAACTGTCTACATACACCATTTTCTTTCTGCCTAGAAATTAAAATGTTAATGGCTACTTATGGAAAGAATATTTTTATCATTTCTTCCTCTAATTGCCATGAAATACAATTGTCAAAAACAAACAGTGAGACAGAAATATTTTCATTTTATAGTCTGAAAAGTCCTCTGGAAACATGGGCTTGTGTTGATGCATTTCTCAGAATAGTTCTTTAGCTCCATCTGTCAAAGGAAGATATTAAAACGGGCATTCTTTATCTATTTATATATTATGGGCCTAAGTTGACAGCTTTTTCTGAAGCACATTTCCTGTTGTTCTCATTGCCCTTCTGAAACATAGATTATACCATGTAGGGACATTGCCTGGTACATTTATTTACTTTTTTTGGTTGATTGAATTCTCCACATCACACTTTCTAGGCTTATGTGCACCAGTATTCAGCAGCATCAACTCCTAAGTGTAATCAATTATCAGCACTGACTCAGAAACTTTGTCACCCCCCTCCATCTCCTGTACTCAAGTTTCCCTGCCAAAATTCAAATTTCTTTCATATTCTCACCAGGTGCTGGTACCGTGTATCTTTCCAGCATTCTTTGTTCATAGAGGGATGCAGCAGTGTGTCACTACATTCCTAAAAAGTGCTGGGGCTGGGTGGGATGGGGAGGAAGCTGGAAATTGCTGCCCCTCAAAGCCCTGAAAGCCACGGTGTGAGGGAGAGTCAGGACAGCATCCCCGAGAAGCAGAGCTGCACCACCAGCCAGAGCACAGCACCTCGTTTGAACTCCTACAGTACATAAAATGGGGAAAGAGGTTTTGTTTTATCCAAGAACATCCCCACGAAAGGAGTTTTAAGTCATTTCACTGATTATGAAATCTCTGCCATTAAACACTTATTCAGGCAGAACTATTGATGGGAATTTCCCTATTACAGCTTGAATATTCTTTCTCGTCATAATAATGAAAAACCTGATACATATTATTACATTTTGAATGAAGGCTTCTATGCAGGAGGGTTTTAATGATCTCACTGTTGCCAAGTTTTGCTTTCAACATCCCAGTGGAACAATTTTACCAGGCCTATTAGGTAATGCACACAACTTTCAGGCACAAATTCACTATCTCCTATTCAATGTCCTCATGCTGGACCTTGCCAATGTGACAGATGTTCTTTTTCCATAAATTCCATCAGCCACGGTCTGGAAGCTGTGGTTTTTGTTGTTCTGTTCATCACTGCTTTGTGTGCATTTGTTATAGCTGGTCTTTACCCTTTAGCAAAAATATTTCTTCTTCTTTCTCTTCTTTTTAAAATAAAATTTCTGAGACAAATTGTAGAAAGATCCTACTCCGCTGCGAGCCAGTTTTGACCCTTTTGTAAGCACCAGAAACACCTTCAGAATTTAGGGTGAGAAAATGTGCATTGTCACAACCAGTGAATTTTTTTCCCCACATCTCAGAACAAGTCAGTTATACAGACTTTGCATTGCTTACTTCTTACTGGCTTCTTTCTAATGGCATAGTTCACATTTAGTCAGCTCAAAAGTGGAAGCTTTAAAATTTATGAATCTTTCAAGTGCTACTTTCCATAGGACATTAAGCACTTGGTATTTTCCAAAGACTCGAGGCTTCCAGGGCCATAATAAATATATTTGACTCCAAACCAGCTGCATGGAAGTCTCGCCCTAAGAAAAGACAAGAACCTAATCAGTGGCTGAAGTCTGGGCTGACTCTCCAATCCTCGAATAAGTGATTGCCCCGGAGCAATCCCAGTTGTGATGGGAGCCTGAGGGCACATCCAGGCTGCTGCCACTGTTCAAGGCTCCTGCTGGGAATCCTCTGCCAAGGAGCAGCCAATTCATCTCTTAGAGTGGATCCTTTGGTCATTCCTGTTTTATTGCCTTTCTTTCAGTGTTGCTTAAGAAACAGTCCTTTACAAAGCAGAAGATTAATGACATCACCTAATTGGTTTTGCTATCCTTAGAGATGATGGGCCAAATTAATCCCTGTTAGAGCTCCATTAATCTTTATGGATTTACACCCAAGATTAATTCATCCTCATGATACTAATCACTTGCTGTGTGGTCTGTGGAAAATCACTTAACTTTGCATATTGGTCTTCCATCCCAGATGGAAAACGGGGGCAATAATTCTGAGTTCAGTCAAGAGAAGTGCTCCAAACACTCCTGGGATTGTCTAAAGTGTAAGACAGTTTTTAATAAAATGCCCATTTTATTTCTGAATGTTAGTTTCAGTCTGCACTTGTATTCTCACTTCTTAGTGAACCTTGGATAGAAACATTTCCCTGTGGGGTTATGGATGTGCCTCATATTTATAGCCAAGAAAAGCCTTGGTACTGTAGAGCTTGGTGAGAATTTATGTGCTGATTATCCCAGACCCAGGGTGTCACACTTGAGGTTTTACAAAAGTCACACGCTCACACCCAGAGGCAGAATTTGGCCTTTCTCATTTCTGCTCCATTTAGGCCAATTTCGACAGCTGTTCCCCAGTGAGAATCTCACTGAAGATAGCAGGAATTTTGCTTAAGTAAGGATTACAGGATTAATCCCTCTATCTCCAGTCATGTTTATTTTGGCAGTCGTTTAGCTTGGAGATCTCCAAAGATCCCCAGCCTAGGTTCTCTCCATTCTGCTCACAGATACAAATCTAACTGCACCTCTCATGGGTTAAAGTAGCAATTGCCTTTACCAGGAGGCTTCTATATGTGCAGAAAAATGTTCTGATAATGCCACCAATTAGATAAAATTGGGACTTCTCACTTATAATAGAAAAGAAACTACTGATAAGGGTTGCAGCAATTTATTTTAGCTGGGACCCATGCTAGAGGTGAGTAACAAGCAATCCATCAGTCAGATGACAGAAAGTACACTTGAGTTTTACAACCCATTCTCTTTGAATAACCCCAGGCACTATTACTCAACCAGAAAATATCGGTGTTGAAATCTGTTCTCCTCTATTTATGCATATTTAATGTGTTCAATTGCCTATATTAGCAAATACAGGTATATTATAGCAAATAAATAGTATAATAAAGCAATCAAAAGCTCAGTTGTTGCAGTCTTTTCTAGAGAGAAAGTATAGAGTAAGATTTAATAATCTTTGTAAAAAAATAAGGTGCAGAGCATTCAGTAAAGAAATAATTATAGGGTTTGGACATTTATTTTATACAGCAGCTTTGAGCAATATACAAATTGCTTTGTAAGTGCAAGTATTTTTCAGCCATGCATTTTATTTTACAGCCAGTATTAGTCATTTCTTCTTAATTCTAGATATATGCAACTGTTTTACCTCCTCACTGGAATTTGAATGGACATGATAAATATACAGTGAAATCATTGTCAATTATTTATTTGAGTTGGCAAGGAAAAATATTTTTAAAGTTTAATGAAGCCGTCAGTGATACACAGTTTCGTGTTGCTGGGCAACAGTAGTGGTGGCCAGCATTTTTAAAATAAGGGAATAGAGTATAATCATGTTGATGCCTCAGGACTCCGTTGTACCTCCCCCAGTAAAACTCAGGGGAGCAGCATCAAAGGGTGCCCAGGACTGCATCAGCTCACTGCATTTCTCAGGAAGAAGCAGCAGCTTGCAGGTCAGGAGGGGAGGCTTAGGGGTAGTCCCCAAATTCCACCGGTCCCAGAAGGAAGGGAGCTCTCACCCCCTTCAGGGCAGAAACGATTGAAGGAGCTGAGTTAAATTGGAAGGGAAGCTTAAGAGGGATGTAGGGAAAAATTGAATGCTGGAGAGAGAGTAGTTAATCTGATGCTTCTTGGAGTTCAAGGATAAAGTGTCATTAAACTAAGTAAAAGGCAGAACATAAATTTGATTAAAAGAAAGGCTTTTGCACAATGCATAACTGACCTGTGGGACTAACTATGTCAGAGTGCTAGTGAGGCCAAAAGCATAAAGGATTCAGAGTGCTAATACAGGCCATGAAATCATCATTAGCTGCAAGAGGCAGAAGATTTCTTTAAACAAGGACAAAAAATGAGGTATATAAATATATCTGCTTGAGTTTGTCTCATATATATACACATGTCTGTGTATGTATATGTATGAATATATATATACATATATTTATGCTTCTTGTGACTAAATAACTAAAGAGGAAAACTGGGGAGGAAATTCTCCTGAGGACAAGCTATCCTATAAACGCCTGCTGTGTGGCAAGCTGAAGCCCATCGGGTGCTGTGCCAGTCAGAGCCCAGCTCTGGGTTAGCCTGGGAATTCTTGCTCGTGCAATGCTCTCCAGGGATGTCTCCCTGCAGGGTGGCTCTTGCCTTGGGCCCTTTTTATTTGGGGCAAATCCCAGTTTGGTGAGACCCAGGTCAGTGAGACAGGAGACTTCACACAGGGGCGTCCCGTGGCCTCTGTGGTTTCTCCAGTGAGAGGGGAAGCCTTTGCACTTGGAAAGGCCATGGAAGGAGCACGCTGACTCGAGTGAGTCTGTCCAAACCTCCCTTACCAAAAAACACAATTCCAGCTGCATGGCAGCCCTGTGGAGAACGGTGCAGAACTCCCAGGAGCAGAGCAGAGTGCTGCTGTTTCCTTCACCACCAGCTTCTGTTTCCCTCTGATGATAGAGGGGCTGAAAATATGCAGCACTGTGGCTCCTTATTTATTAATTGCATTCCCCAATAAAAACACCAGTGCAAAGCATCGGCAGATTCTCTTTGATTTGTGTGTATTTTTGAAAAGTATCCTCTGTGCCTACTGGGAATTATGTTTCTGAATGTTCCTTTTTCTGTGTTCTCTGAGTCATATTCCCATCATTCCTATACCTCACAATATTTTCCCATTGCCATAGAGACAGCCTGTGAGGAAAGCACAGCCGAGTAACTTCAGGTTTTTACTGAACCCAAAGTGCCTGCCAGGCTGGACCTCTGCTTGAGTTTATCTTACATCAAGAAGGTGATATGAAATAAGTAGTGCTTTTTCTATTTAAGAGCTTCATAGTTCCCTTTCAAAACAGAGGTGATATTGTCACCTGTCTGATCTAAAAACCCTCTGATCTTAAATCTTCTGAGCAGGTCTGCGTCTGTAAACAGCAGTGACTCCACACCTGAATTCTCAGAGAGCAGCTAAACAAATTGAATTGCAATAGTAAAGCCTGCATTGCTTGCATTTGTGCGTGTCCTCCTCTCCCCTTCTGTTGAATTCCTTAATCTTAGAAAGAGTTTGGACCAAATCCGTGTTTCTGAACACCTCCCTCTGTTGGACACAGATCCAAATGCCACAGCTTTCTCAAATTTCACACTATGATACCCAAGAAGAATGACAAACCTGGGTTTTGTAAGTGAGAAGATACCACTTAAAGCGTTGTGGTTTAGGTTCAGAAATAGAGAAAATATTAATATATTTTATTGTTTGAAAGGTGTGTCTTAGATAATGTAAAAGCCAAATTTCTCTTTTAGAAACTACTTCTGTTAGCACTGTGAAGGGCAAGTACAGGAAATAGATAGTCTAGCCTTCGAGGTTAATGATCATTTTCAGTGCCTGCTTAGGAGATTGTGCCACTAAGAAATAAATCATATTAGATCATCACTCTTTGTAAGGGAAAGGGAGGACAGAATGCCTTTATGTGTAGGTGTGTGTGAATGCAGACAAAAGAGATGCATAAATGCCTTTCATCTCATACAAGGGAATAATATAAACACATCCAACATTCAGTTCTGTCCCTAGCAGTACTTTGTGATACCAAGACATATTTAGGCTGAAATCACTTTAAAATATTTTCAGATGTGTTGATTACAGATGCTCAGGAGCATCAAACCCCACGACAGCTCTCCTTTCCGTAGGTGTTCGTGTTTGTCTGCTAAACAGCAAACAGTAGCTTTTAACTGGAAACAAATACTTCAGTCAGTGTGAATTGCCTTTCCACCTCATCAGCTTGTCCATATGAGCATTACAGGAGTGGATCCAGAAAAGGGAACAGAGTAGAAAAATGAAATCCCAGGCATCCCACATACAGTTTGGGAAGCAGGCAGTGAGGGCACCTCAGTTCTAATGCTCAGGCTTTTGGCATTTCACTGTTGCAACTGTGACGGTGATTTTATGCCAAGTTTTGACTTTGCTTGGTGCCCACACAAGAGTGAAAGAGGCATTAGCTCATTTTATAACAAGCACTAGTGGACTGTGATGTTTTCCTGTGGACCTGACCTGACACACACCAGTGCCTGGGAGAAGAAAGGCTGGTTCTCCATCAGCAGCCCCCAGAATAGTAGCACCATACATGAGTACTCAGAAAAGTGACTTGTTTTGTGGTATATTAACTTTATTTTCTGGTGTGGTGCTAACGAAACTGTTTTTCACCTGCTCTTGGAGGTGGTAGGAATATATTACCAATGACTTAAATGGGGAAAAATTGATCTCCTCAGAACACACACACACACAAAAAATGGGACAATATTGTAATTTATATTCCAGTTTCATAGCAACTGAGAGAGATTTTTTAAAGTAAATTGAGATTATTTGAGGCACACCAGTCAATTGCTTGTGAACCTCATGTGAGGAGAACAACAGCAAAGTGTCTGTGGAAATGGGCCTGGAGCTACTTCTCCCCAGAAAGCTTAATGTGTTAGGCAATAACTCTCAGGAAACCTAGGCTGGAGGAGACCTTGAGAGTTCATCTACTCAATCTGACCCAAAGCAGGACCAGCTATATCACATCAAACAGGACATACAGCTCCCTGAAATGATTTCATGGCAGCTCTTACTTTCCTAGGCAACTTACCCCAGTGCTTTATTGCTCTTACAATAGGAAAAGATTTTTATTCTAATCTCTGACCTGAATGAGAATCTTTGTTGATGTGATTTAAACTGGTCTTAATGTTCCAGCTGAGGCACTACCAGTGCTGAATAGGGTGGCCAGATTTGTCCATACATTTTCAGGATTATTTATCCATTGAGTTATATTGCTTGCCTTTTCCACTCTGCATAACACAGTTCCGTGTTTGGTTTGAGGTCTACCCTCAGTCAAGCTCTTTCCTAACCAGTTATTACCCACCTTCCAGCAGATAATTCCTGTCTAAATGTAATCCCTGGTACTGGTCCTTAGTACATTTTATCTTGCTTTACAGATAGTCCTTCAAGCTGACAAGATCTTTAAAAAAAAATTAAAAATCTGCTTATTGACTAGCATACTTGCAGAGCTCCCAAGCTGGGACCAGCACATTTATTATGTCTTCTGCCTCCTTTTTTTAGTCACTGATGAAAATGTGGACTGTCGTGGGGTGGAAGATGTGCAGACTCGTATTTCATGCCTCCTTCCATTTTTGGTGACTGTTTAGGTATGGTTACCTCAACAGTCCTACACCTGTCTGAGGGGGTGTAGCAGGGTCAGCAAGGCTGCGTTTCCTCATTTGCTTCTAAGAGTGTCAAGAGTGTGCAGAAAGCCTTGTGGAAGTTGAGTTACATGGCACAAATTCCCTTTCCCCCATCCACAGCACAATGCAGTCATGGGAAGAGCTAAACTGGTTTGACAGACTTTGTTCTTACAATGAAAACTGAATGTTATCCACTTCCCTTTTATTACCTAGGCACTCATGACATGTATGTCTAAAAAATCCTACATTTTGGGGCAGAAATTTAATTTAATCAACCCATCAATAATCTCCTACTCTTTTATTCCCAATTCCAAATACAGATCCCATGCTTTTCTGCTTCTGATCCTCTGGCACATTAAACATCCAGTCATTCAGAGACTGAATCAGTCTGCCCTTTAAGCATCATAGGACGAAGTTAGCTAATTTAAAATAAAACATTGATTGTGGTACAGCTAAAGGATGGATCAAACTGCAGAACTGATTGCTCTTAGTAACTACCACCTCTTTGCTAGATTAATTTTCCCCTGGAGCAGTTCCCCATCCGGATCTCTGCACGCCCTTTCAGATCACTGTGACTGAGGGATGAAGGAAGGCAGTGAGGAGGTGGGAATGGAGTCAAGCAAGGAGGGTGTAACTACATTTTTCACCAACAGCATTGTCTTAACACGTTTGTTGAAACACAGTTTTAATGAAGACAGAAACAAAAAACTCATATATTCTTCATGTCATCTGTCATTATCTGCCTTGCACCCCTGAAACTGGCCCAGCACTCTCCTGCCCTTCTTCCTGTGCATTTGTAGAATGACATCTTGTAACCTCACTGTCCCTGCTTAGATATTATTTTTTGGGATTTTCTTTCTGACTTTACATGAACATACTTCTGGTATTCATCTATACTTATCCTGAATAGTTCAATCCCTTTCCACACACTTTCCTCTGGTCAGGTCAGAAAGGGGTTTGTGATGAAGCCAGGAACTTTATTACTACATTTCCTCTCCTTCCTCTGCACTGGCAGAACTTGAGTTTCTGAGTTCCAAGGAAAAACATGCGGAGATGGAAAAACCCTGAGTTTCAGTCTTCATATGCCATAGTTCCTAATTTCACATGGAAGGAAATGGAGAATGAATGACAGAGCAAACACTCTTCATCAGACAAATGGAAAAACTAAAAAATGCTAAATCATATCAAGACTTTCCCTTAATTGTACTCCTTGAATATGAGGTAACTCCAAGCTGGAGATAGCTGATAGAGTACATGAGCAAAGAGAAAATGACTTTTTTTCCCCCAGCCCTTCAGCAGTTCTGATCTGCTCAGCAGAGCTGAATGTAAACAGATATTTTGCTCTGCTTCTGTCCTCTAATTGCATCATTTTCCACAAGTTCACATCTACAACAGCTGAAAATCATGAGTCACATGTATTCTTTTCCAGCATAAAGTATTATTTACTCCTTACTCTTGGATGGTCATCAAAAGATATTTAATGTCATTTGTGAAGTTGGAAAAATGTCCCTTACCACAGCCTTATGTGGGTTTTCCTTAAAACATCTTACTTATCTGAAATGAATGCCATCAACTTCTTTGAAATGTCTTTATTTTCTTAATTGGTCATACAACACTAAATTGCATCAATGTTGCAAAACTCTTTTTCCCCTGCTGAAAAAAAAAATATCTGCTAATGTCTTGAAATAAAAGATGTCATGAAAGAATGAGAAGGTATTAAGGATGTTTAAATCTGACAAAACTGGATCCAGAGTTTTGACTTTGTCAAAGGACTGCTTCATTGAATGGAGTTTTTGATGAGCATTAAGCAGTTAGGTTATTTGTAATTATTTCTGTGTAGAGTGCCACAAAGCTATATAACACTTTTCCCAATAAATAAAAAGGAATGTACCCAAGATTTCAGCTGAGGCTGATGGTGCTCTGTGAGGTTACACATGAAGAGTTGGCCTTGGCCTATTCTGCCCATCCCTTAGTTTAGGGAAACTGATTCACCTAAATATGGGAATCTTTGCAAAATTCTTCAGTGCAAGATTTCTCAGACATCTGTAAAATATACCACAAGCTGGTTATGGCCCAAACACCCATTAAACAGCTACTGATATGCAAAAGAGCTGTTTAAGAGGAAGAATGCAAAGGAAAAGGCAGCAAACCCCTGCATAACAGGGCTGCAGGCTGATGTTTAGAGCAAGATCTTACTTTGGACTGCATGGTGGTCACAGAGTGTCCCTTGGCAGCTCCCAGCCCTTCATCAGCCAGTGCACACTGCAGGGGTTTTATGTTCCTAATTCTCTTGTTCATGGCTGCATCTGCTCGTATAATTTATGGCACACAATACATATTTTTCTTTTGAGATTCATTCTATCTTTTATTCCAGCATTTATTCTGTCAGAAAGTGGTAGGACAATGAGGGGTTTTCTGGCATCAAAAAGTTGAAAAGAACTTGTCTTCTTGCCCTTTTTTTCTTGAATTATGACTGCTAATGACAAAATCCTTTTAGTTTTTCTTCTTTCACTTATCTGAATCTCTGGTTTTCTCTTGCCTCTTTGAAAGCTTGAGAGAGAAATGTCAGGTGGTGAAATGCTTAAGAATTAAAGGGCTGCATCAGGAAACGTTTTTAAAATTAGGTAACTTGGTATCTGGAACAAATGTTCGATTGTTCTTCATGCTGGGATGGCTGGCAGCCAGGCAGCAGGGCCTGGCTCTTTCTCAGGGCTTCATTCAGGCACTGTCATTATTGCCCCTATTACTTTTTCCTCCGTCCAGGACTCCCTTGAATGCCACCACCAAAGAGAAGAATGCCACGCATGGCTTACCCTGAGGAGGATTAGTAATCCTACACCTTGCACTGGCTGGCAGAGGTGTTTTAAGAACAAGCGGAATTCTTTCCCCAAAAGCCGAATATTTTATTACTGTATGGGCCTGATCCTGCCATGTAAACCCCAATGCCTATTCAGTGAAGGCTTCTTTGGTTCAACCACTTCCTTTCTTGCATTTTATTCCTTACATTTTATATGTTCAAAGGACTTCAAAAGTGAAATTTATCTAAATTTCTGGATGTACTTGTTATGAACCTGCAGAAAGAAACTGCTTTGAAAAAACACATTTAACACAAAATACTTTGATCACATTGTGGGCCTTGGGTGATTGCACAGACCAGAACAAAAAAAAGTTTCTTCCAAGGCAAATTCTGTTCCAAAGTAAATAAAAAAGTTTAATTCAGAACTATAGTTACCCACAAAAATAAAAGCTACAGCCCATGCTGGAAATCAGCATAAAGAAATGTTGAAAATCGTAGGAAAGGATTATTTCCTATTGCTTTTTTCTCCAGCCAGCCAAGTTTAGATTAGCTGATGATTTAACTGTTTCCTTCCATCTTCAGGTTGTGTCTTGGGATCTTGAACTGGGAATGCAGAAATAAGCTGAGGCAGCAGTGGAGGGATGAAGGTCTCAATGTAGGTGGTCTCGGGCTCTGTAAGATTTCAAAGGAATCTGCAAGTGTAGTGGACTGAAATTCCTGCCCAGCCCTTGTAGGCCATGCTGCAATCCACTCTCCTGCTCCTCCACCCACTCCAGGAAAGCTCACGGAAGTTCAATGAGTTTGAAGCAGTGGAGCTGGTGTTGTCCCCTGCAGAAATAACCCACACCATGCAAATGAAATCCCATCTTCTTTCTTCCCCTACCTATAATTGGCATAATTAATATTGTATTTGGTGAAAGATACAGGGGGATGGATAAGCAAAACTTGAATTTAAGTTAGTTGAAGTGATAAACGGGCTTATGTGATGGCAAGAGTTAAGATTACAGGTAAACTCTCTGCAGCTACTTCCTATGACTTGTTTAATAGCATGAATTAGTTTTTTCAATAAATCACTCACTAAAAGCAAGCATAACATATGAAATCACTAGAAGAAACACAGTATTTCTTCCACCTATCTCTCAGAAGACATTTGCCATCATTCATCTTCCATACCTGGGCAAATTTGCAGTAACATAACTGCAAATGTAGAAATTGCCATAAATGAGATTGTCTAGCCCCTTCTAACATTAACGTATCGAACCAACATGGTGCTTTGTCTTACCGACACATTTTTATGTGTGCTTTGTTATTTATGTGGCTGACAGTAAATTTTCCTGGTATGCATCAGTTCCTACGAGATGCCCTTGATTGTGCTGGATCCCAAAAACAGTGAAACAGTGACATGGGAAGGTGGGAAATTTGGGATATCGGGTCTGGTAAAGCACAAGTTTAAACCACCATCCTACTGATCAGGAAATATAAAATAGAGTGCTGAGATTCTTCCCTCTCCTCATAGGCACTGTGGGTTCTGTTTGCAGAAGAGACAAAGTTCTTTCTCACAGTGTAGCTGATGTATCCTTTGGACATATATCCTGTTTTGTACTTCTGGGTTTTACATGTTCTTGTGAACTGTTACAGTCCAGTTAAAATTCTCATTCTAAAAAGTGAACAGAATGGGTACTGTAGAACCACTTTGTTTAAAAATGGCAATTTTTATGTACACCGTAAATTATCAACTTGCTATGCTGTTATTTAAATATAATTTTAAAGAAATATATCAACATTATAGCTTTCTCTAGTCTCATTCTCTTCTAATATAATTCAGAAGGCATAGATTTATGTAGCTGTGGCTTTGTATAACCTAGATACTAAATTTTAACAAACTATTATTTAAATATATGCATAAAATAGATCCCTGGAATATATACTGTCGCAGTAACATCTTTATAATCATAGCAGAGAAATTAAAACAAATCACTTTTTCATACCGGCTGAAAACATTTCCCACTACCTCCATTCCTGGGGCTCCCTGAGGTTCCAGTGGATGCAGGAAAGGCCCTTCTGCTGGGAGGGAATTCCCCCTGGGGAGTGACACAAACCTGTAGGGACGATCCTGTGCCCTGAAGGGTGAACTGGTGGACCTGTGCCAAAGCGATTGTACCTGAAACCAGAGATGCCCCTCTCACAGGAGCTGGGATTCGTGACCCTGGGCACACAGACCTCAAAGAGCTCTGCTAGCAGAAGCTTTCAGCCTCTATTTAGGGCTGAAGCCGCCAAAAATAGGGTTGCAGAACTGAGTTAGAATTGAAAACTTCTAAGGAGTAATTTTGAAGAGTGGATGGATCATTTTGTGTGATGCCGTCCATCATTGCGCCTCTTCACATCAATCTCGCAGAGTATTAATATCTCAGGAATGCTGCTCCCATCTGCAGACTGCAATATGGAACAGGAGTTGCACTCCTGTGGATCTGCAGCACATTTTGCTTCTCTTCAGTTTCAAGTCCCAGTGCCACAGCTGTGGGTGTAGTAAGTCTGCACTCGGCCGTTGCACACATTGATGTGCATTGAACCCAGCGTGTTAGGGGGCCTTGCAAAAATAAGGGTATTTCTACTGCAGTCACTCTGCTTGAGAGCATTTCATAACAAACCATACAAGCAGTATCTTCAGTGTTTACAGGCAGGGTATTCTCAGTAGACCCATATTGCAGTTAGTGCAATAACTGGTAGTTATTCTGGTTTGATTCTGTCACAGACTGCCCAGCATGACTTTGGCTGTGTCATGTTTTTCTTCCCATTTTCCAAATAAGCAAATAAAGCCAACATTTATTTCAAAAAAGGTGGTGCACGTCTGAAAGCATCAGTGTTTGCTGAGCAGCCTCCCATCTTTGAATAGGAAGAGTCATAGATGTGGAAAGCATTATTCTTTTCATCTTCAAAGTCTTCTCTTCGTATTTACAAATTAACCAATCTGCAAAGCCATATTTTTTTTTCCTGGGCAGTATGATTAAGACTATTCTTATTAATTATAGGGAAACTTCCATAATTCCAATATATGTAGTTCAAAACAACATGATATATACAGACATGTTGCGACATATTTTCATTTGGATTGTTAAACCTGCACGGCTTTGATGGTTTCATCCTACATTTGTTACATTGTATTTTTAATGCGCTCAGACTGTGCTGGTATAATGGTGATCCTCCTCTTATAGCCCATCTTTCCCACATGCATGAAGTCTGCTTTGTAGTGACATTCATGAAGCTCCCTGCTGTGGCTGAAACACTGGAGTCCTGCTATTTAGAATTAATGATTATTCCAGTGGTTGAAGTGTTCTCACAAAGGAGACTGGGCAGCAAGGCACTTCTTCCTTTCCTACACCGCACTAGGAAAGGAAATCCTTCTTTGAGCCTATGATGGGATCCTGACTGCCAATACCTGGAGATAGTCTTAGAAGGGAGAAAAAGCCACTTCTGAAGAACGAAGACAATTTATTCACCACATGAAATTCTCTTTAAAAACCCAAACATTCCTGCTGCTTTCTGAATAGAAAGGGCAAATAAATAAACATTAAAAAAAAAAAAAATCAGCATCAATCAGGATTTCATCAGATTTTAGGAAGCTAAATCCAAAACTTAACCCCAGAAACTCTCTCTGCTAAGTGCTGATCTCATCCTGCTAGTGCCTAAACCAGGCATTGGCTCTTCCTTCCCCAGGGTTCCTGCTGTGTGCAGCTTGCTCCTGCTGCTCCTGCTGCTCCTGCTGCTCCTGCTGCTGCTGCCGGGCATTGTGCAGCTCAGCCCTGGCCCCCAGCTTCTGTCAAAGCACTGTGCCCTCCAGCACTGAGGCAGGGCACCGTGCCTGTGCCGTGATGCCAGCTTTCAGACCATCTAGCTCTCAGCGCTGGTGATGAACAGCTGGAAAAGATGCCCATTTCTTCTGTTTTGAATGAGATGATTCAGGGAGACGCACACACGTGGTACTTTGTGTTTTGGTTTGCAGTCTGGGCTCAGGCACCAAGTGTTGCAGTGCTTCAGCTTTTTAATGGATGAAACTTCTGACTCACAGAGGAAAAGCTAAACTTGAACAAGGACACAGTTTAAAAGCTTCCAGGCTCAAGCAGAGACCAACTGCTGCATTAAGTAAGGCCGTGAATGGTGAAATGGACTCTTACATGTTAAATGGAAACACAGTGAGCTACAGAAATGAGCTCAGCTCCCTTTGATCACGCTGCAGTAGACGTGACCTATCAAATGATTGCTAAAGAGCTTGAGGGGATCTTCAAAGTTAGTCATGGTAAAATAGATGCTATAATTATACCCACTGATAAATTTTAGCAAAACCAGCACATTTGCTGATGGTGCTAGATGCTTTGCCCGATGAAGATTTCTCTGGTTACAATGCATGTTCAGCGTGCACAGCAGCCATCCAAGCTTCCCTGATCTGTTCGGCAGACAGGCTTTGCACTGACCTGCAAGAAGAGCCCTCCAGTCTCTGTGGTGAACTGAGCCTTCACCTCCCGTAAACTCTGCCCACAAGGGCTCCCTGCAGCCGATGCCATCAGCAGCTCTGCACAGCGGGCTTTGCCACTGACAGCCAAATCCCAGCGTCCCTCCCTTGGCAAGTGCCATCACCGCAGCCCCACAGGAGGCTGCTGGAAGCAGCGGATTCAGCACAGACCCGGGGGGCAGCTGTGACCTGCAGACTGGCCAAGCTACCACCACGCGGTGAAAGCAGCCGCAGCCTGACCCTGTTTTCAGGAAGGGATACGTGAAATATCAAAATTATCAGGAGTTGGACACTGGTGACGCGAGTGAACCCCTCCCAACTCAGAATATTCTGTGGTATTTGACTACAGGCTGTTAACAGGGCGTGAAAGCAAGTCTTCTTTGTCCTAACATTGGAGTATATTAACTCCTGAAAATTCAGCGAGGGACGGGTGAAAGCTCTTTTGTTCTCACTCGGCTAATAGTCATTCGCATTACACCACTCAAGACAAGCGAAACTTAAATAATTAGCTATAAAATACAGCTTTCAAAGATGTAACATCATACAGGTTCTGACTGCCAGCAGTCAGTGCACACAAATGTACAGCAACAAATCCTCTCCAGATATACCAGCCCCACTGTACTGCTCAGGATGCCACATTCCCACCCTTATGGTTTCACACTGACCAAAGAACCAGCTTTGAACTGTACAAACGATGAAGGCTACAGTATACTGAAAAATGGTCAAATAAAAGTGTTTTTGTTGTTTCACCATACCAAAAGATTTCCCAGAGACACATTAGTGCATCCTTCTAATCCATTGTCCCATTGTTCCCACAGCCAGACAGAATTTCTTTTTCATTTTGTGCCTTGTGGTGCAGTTTAGTATAATGAGATTGTAACAGGTCTCAGAATCATTAAATTATGAAAGTGTTTCCCTTTCCTAACCCTTGCCCTTAGAGTATAATGGCATCATAACAGCATCTGGAGATGGAGCTGAGACCATTTTCTGTCGCTTCTCTGAGCTGATTTGCAGCACACTGAGCTGAAAGGCTTCACAGACACCTTCACCACTAATTTCCGTGGGTAATCTATTGTAAGGTTTTATGTGTTGTATCTCTCTTTAGGGATGGATTAGATTTGAGTTTCTAAGTGACTTTTAATTTCTACTCTCTAATGGATCTGCATTGCCTCTTTCTGGCCTTTCTCCTACTTTGGCAAATCTCATAAAAGTTACTGGGCATTTACTTCTCTTATCTTTGTAGCACTCTCACTGACAACAGTTTTACTACAAACATAATACTTTTAGATAGTATAGGTTTCGTATGTTTATTTTTTAAAACCTGCACATCTGAAGGAGGTATAGGTTAAAGTAACATTGACATCTTATGGCGAGCACATCTCTTGTCTCAAGATGATGGAAAATGAGCTTATTAAAACACTTCTCAACCTCAAAAAATAATAACCAAATTATGGCAATAACATTTTAAAATGAAGGAAATACTTAGTCAAAATTTTTACTGAAAATGACCTTCATTTTTCTATTGTTGCAACTCATCTGCTAAAACTCCCATACATGTCTTTCTCTGTGTGTGTACAATGTTTTAGAATAATACAGCATCTCTGAAATGTTTGATGGCTTATGAATGAAAAGGTCATGAGAAAACCTAAGGGCTTTGTGTTAATTTTAAAAACGAGAAAGAATCATGACTCGTTTAAAACACTAAGAAAACCTATATGCTTTTGTATTTTTTAAGTAATTTGCTATTATTTTTTGATCTCTGATTTTGGTTTTTTAAAATATGTAATTAAACGACCACAATTTTTCTGTTATTTATAGCCCACAGCTATAAAACGCAGTTGTTTTTGTCTGATACAAGTTAAGCACATCAGGCTGGGTAAGCACTTGTGCTGGAGATGACTTCAACTCTACCGATATTGGCACTGGCAATTCAGGAGGGAGCACTTTTCACCCCACTTCAACATGGAACTGATATCTCTGCCTAATTTTATAGCATACTTTTGTGTTAGCACTGCCATGGTTTAGTGGTTGGTGAAAAGACTCACATACACCAAACCCACGCTTGTAAACGGATCCACATGATGGAAGTGCCCTGCAAAAAGCTCCTGAAAGGGCTGAGGCCTGAAGACGTGATGTGTTAAGTGCTTCGGCATTTTTCAAGACGAAAGGTGCTGTAGATGTGCCATGTGCTATTTCCCTCGTCTCCCTTGAGGAGCTTGGAATATAAATGTCTTTCAGTCACTGGATACTTCAACATCCCTTAGCACAGCAACTGAAGCCCAAAATGTATCAAATAATTTTACAGTATTACTACCCACCAGTTTTGGACCGCTACCTTCGTCTCACTATGAACGGACATTAGAAACATACCGAGATAAAAGATGTTAAACAGTTAAAGCTATTTCAGTATCCTGTATTGGGAAAGTGTATCGCTCTTCAAACTGCATAGTTTAAACTGTGTAAAACGAATTACAATGTATATAATTCTGTGTGGCTTTGTAAGAGAGTATCCATTACAATGTTATTGTGACAGCTCGGCACTGTAGGCAGGAGAATCGCCATTGAAATGAGCGGAGGGCAGAAGGTGCAATTGCAGGCAGGCTGTTGCTTCAGTGGAAGGACCGAGAGGAGGCTCAGCCGAGGCAGCCGGGCGCGGCAGCAGCCGGGAGGGATGCTCGGGCTGCTGGGGCACCGCTGCCGCCCCAAACCCCCGCCCCGCACCCAGGGGCGCTCCGGCCCCAGCTGCGGCCGGACTCGGGGTGACCCCCGGCTGCGACTGACGGCCGGGCCGTGTCTCTGCTCCGCCTCGGCCCCACCGGCACTCCCGCTCAGGCGGCGGCAGAGCCCGGGGCGCGGCACGGGGACCGCGGCTCGCCCTTCGCTCGGACGGGCCGGGACCG
>VZRO01004193.1:228088-314403 GCA_013397915.1 Daphoenositta chrysoptera
GAAACCTGCCAGCCCTCGGGGCGCCTCTGCGAGCAACTTCTGCGCCTCCTCCATGGGAATAGGCAGAGATTCGTGTGCGAATGTGGATGGTGTGGATGTCCGTGCGCATCTCTCCCGAAGGCAGATCTGGTAGCTCAAGCGGTCACCCACCGCTGCGTGTCTCCGTTGCGCGTATGCCGACGTACACACACACATATATATATATAAATAAACATATATATATGTATAAGACATGTATTTGTATACGTGCATAGGGCCGAGCTGCCCGTGACCCCGGGGGCGCAGTGGGATGCAGGTGTCCTTCAGCCCCCTGCCAGCTCCCAGAGCCCACCCGGCCCTCTCTGCACCAGCCAAGGGCGGTGTTGAGGTGTGAGATGCCTGTGTGGAGTTCGAGGAGTTGGCCTGCAGTTACTGATATTTATTTCTGCTGCTTTTTAAGGTAGGGGTTGCTGGGGTGGTGGCGTCACCTGGGTGGCAGCATGGCAGGGGAGCTCTGCCAGGCTGCAGTGACGGGTAGTGGAAAAGGAAGGAGGTGAAGAACTGCAAATATCCTCACAGGCAGTACTGGAGATTGGCCTGCATAGTACTTGGGATTATTCAACTAGCTGATGTTTCCCTTGGGGGGAAATAAATCAGCTATTCTAAATGTTACCGAGAGTTCTTCACAGTAAACCGTAATCTCAAAATACCTCACTTTGATTCGAGTTATTGCTTTCTAGCAGCAAAATTGTAAGCGTTCATAATCTCGTATTTCATATTTGAGGATCTCTTATTCCTCCACGTTTTAGTAGTGGTCTTTGCTTTCTACTGCTGCCTGAACAGCTGGAGTCAGGTTCATATGAAATTGCTTCATGACAGCAACTGCATCAGACACAGCTGCCTCTTTCCTTGGAAGATATGAAGATGATAAATTTCACATAATTTTCTTTGTGGTGTGGTGCAAGAAATGGACAGGGTTGCAGAGAAGTCTGATATGTGTGGACCTGGAGATTGTGAGAGTTTTTTTTCAGGGCAGCAGGAGTTGTGTGTGTGGGCTGTGGATTGTGCGGTGACGCTGTATTTTTGGAGCTCTTCAGGAGAGAAAACGATGACTATGTACGGGGGTTGTACACTAATAACAGATGCCTGTTTTGCCTAAACTTAATAAATATTTCATTGTGAGTGTTTTTAATAAGGAAACATACAGTAATGTATTTCAAAGTTTATACTCTAATCCTTTTAGAAGCAAGCTGTCTTCCTACCAAAATCCCTGGGCTTTGCTTTTGCAGTGATCATGGTAGTAGCCTGTGTGTGGGAGCAGAAGGAGTAGCATGACTTTCTGAATAGTTTGAAAAAGCAAAGTAGCTTATTCCTGAACACTGTCCCTTGTGTTGGTTTGGTAACTCTGAGCACCTATTATACTTGATGGAAATAAGCCATGTGTACTCATACTGTACATAGGTTTTAAAATCTTAGTTAATCCTTAAGTATTATGTTCTAGAATGTGTTTCTGATGAAATCACTCGCTTAGCTGTTGTCTCTTGTAGATGGTGACCTCAAGGGCTGTTGTAAGTTTGTATTATTCTGTATTTTAATTCAGAAGCCCTTCACTTTACGAGTTAGCCTTTAGTGAGACTACATTAAATGAGATGAGGAATTAAAGATAATCAGGCCTTTGAGTACAGCCTTGCAGTGATCAGGTATTTCACACATGATCCATGAGGAAGAAAATACAAATAGAGGATGCTAGTGAGGGCTTTGAGGTTGAAAAGTGGTAAAGAAAAGTGGAAGGCACTTGCAAGTATAATGGGCAGTATGAAAAATGATGGGAAGTTGGGAGTGGGGCAGACATATAAAAGAAACCAAACAAAGCAAGTGGTAGAGATATGAAAGACAATATGATTTTAGTATATGGTAAAGTGAAATACGGAAATGGCTGGTAAGCACTCACAGTGATCATTGTTGAATGCTGTAAAGGTTTCTGTTGTGAACAGGATTCATTTTAGTTGTACAAGAAAAGACATGATGGAATTTTCTGGTGCTCTCCAACAGAAGAAATGGGAAATTGTATGTATTGTTTTGAAAGATCAGGATGCAAAGGTTGTGCTCCTGAAACAACATCTGTGGATCACCTGTAGGGTAGCAATTAAGGTCTAGCCTGGGCCAAGGATGGCTGCAGCTTCTCCCACTACTCAATACATTCTCCTTGTCTGGAATATAGTGGGAGCCCAAGAGGGGATTGGGAGGGAGGTAGCAATACTGAGCAGGAGGCTGTGATGGGAATGAGAGAGCAGGATCTTGGCTGGTGGAGGACCTGGTCAGGGAGAAAAAAGTTAATATGAGAGCAGATTTGCCCCAGACTTGCCCTTTTTCTTTCTAGAAAGGGCCCTGCGTTCAGGAGAAGAATTTGGGTCTTCACTCATATGCAGATTTAGTTTGCATGATTATTTAGTAATGTGTTTTTACGGCTTGTGATGTGTAAAAAATAAGGTAAATGGAGAAGGAAGAGGGAGAAGAAAGGGGTGAGGAAAATATGTTAGTTTTGAGCTGCATGTCTAAAATCTAGGGCAGATATTTAGCACAGCTAGTTCAAAGCCACCTACTTTCTTCAAACTCTGTTTTACAGAACAGTAAAGGTGCAGTTGGCACTTGAGAAACATTGTGCTAATGAACACAAGTGTCAGTCTGAAATAACATCAAAGCAAGAAATACAAACTTCCGATGTGATTTTAGGCAAGTTATTTCATTCTTGATGCCTGAGTTTCCTTAGTTGTAAACTCAACAGAAAGTACATGCCTGCTTTGGAGGAGTTTATCACATTTATTGATTTGTTTAGTATCTCCCTCTTCGGTTTCAGAGGACAGTTTTCAGATGCACAAAGTGGTTTGCTAGTTGCTCTGCCTGTTTTGTTTGTTTGTTTATTTTAAGAAAGACAATAAAATAACTTCTCTTAATGCCCAAGTACAATTCTTGACTTACATCTCACTTTCTAGGTAACAAAGGACTCTGTTGGTTTATTTTGCATGTTGTAAAGTAAAGCTTAGATAATAACTGTGCCTGGTTAGAGATACCTTCCTTGGTATTGAAGTTACTTTTAGGTAGAAAGCCAGCATGTTTATCTACAGTCAATCACGTTGTTAGTCATGTGCTATTTAAGAGGAAGGTAAAAGTGGAAGGATGCTGATAAGGCAAGATAGTGTTGAGGTTTTTGGCATCTGCTTAAAAAGTGATGGAGAGAACCATGCTGGACATGGAATGCTACCAAACCAGACACACTCTGGAATCAGAGACAGTGCTCATCTCACCTCCAGCTGATTTACTAAGCTGCAGGTGTGATCAGTACTGATCACAGACAGGTTGGGAAGACATGTAGGGTGTGGGCAGAGTTTTGTGGGTCCTCTGACCACAAATTCCTATCTGTCTATTCTCTATCTATTTATACAGCCTTCACCACAGCAATTGCTGTGGGCAGGATTATTAAGTAAGTGAAATGTAAAGGGTGAAATCTGGGATTCCTGCAAAATGCCTCTGTAGACTTAAAGGTGGAAGCGAGAATTTATTTATGATTTCTTTGGAACTTGTAGCATCTTTTAAATGTCCTTCATGTGGCTCCTGGGAAAATTGTAGCTGTCAAGTGGCCATTCCTGCAACCACAGATGCCTTGTTTGACAGAAACTTCAACTTTAGAGTATCTGGGTAAAGCAGTAAAAAAAAGTGTGAAACATTATTTCTTAATGAAATTGATACATTTGGCAAGGGATTCCGTAATATTAATTACAGTTCTGTTTAACAGATTACCTGAAGTGTAATTGTTACAGAGAAAAATTTAAATTGATACAAACTATACTATAACTTATTTGAAAAAAAGAGCAGAATCATAGAATAAGCTGAGTTAGAAGGGACCCACAAGGATCATTGATCATCCAACCCTTAGCCCTGCACAGCACCATCCCCAAGAGTCACACCATGTGCCTGAGAGCATTGTCCAGATGCTTCTTGAACTCTGGCTTGGGGCTGTGAAAACTTCCCTGGGGAGCTGTTCCAGTGCCCAACCACCCCCGGGTGAAGAACCTTTTCCTGATATCCAACCTAAACTTCCCTTGACTCCACTTCTGACCGTGCCCTCTGGTTCTGACAGTGGTCACTGCAGTGGCTGCCCCTCCTCTTCCCCTGATGAGGAAGCTGTAGACTGTGATGAGGTCTCCTCTTAGTCTCCTGTTCTCCAGGCTGAACAGACCAATAATAATAATATAAAAAACCTCTTAAAAAGTAATGGTTCCATTTGGCTCCCTCCTCCCAAAATCACTAAATCATATTATTAAGATTTTTGACAGATAATAGCTTTGATAACTGTCAGTAACTCTTAAGTCAGGAAAAGTAAATTGTGTGACTCTGTTTTGTCAGTCTATTTACAATTTGAAACTTCTGCTTCTGTCTCCATTCCTGAAAATAAATCGAATATATGTACCTCTTCTCTCCAACTCCTGTATCCACAAGTGGAGCAATGCCCTGTCAGTGAGGAAGTGAGAGCCACAAACAGGAAATCTGTATGGACAGTATTATCCTGGTGGTTGTCTCCTCTTTCCCATTTGACTCTCACACTTCCCCTCTTTAACCTTCCTAAATGCAGCCAGTTACCCTGTTCCTACAGCTGGACCAAAATCACACAATATGGAACGGGACAGGGAAGGAACAATGGTAAGTTGAGCCTTGTAGCTTTCAGGGCACCACTTCAAATCTCTCAAGGGCTGGAAGAAACCTAATTTGTTTTACTGTGATCACTTGCTAGCAATAACACAAAACAAAATTGGATTTCATTTGGTTCTCACTGGGCAGATTCATGCACTGTGTGTAGGAAAAGGTGTTGCAAGCATGTTCAAAAAGATGTTGCAAACATGTTAATGGCATTACTCATGTTGTTTTCCTCAGAAGTCCATAACAACACAGTCAGAGAGACAAATCAGGCTTTCTTGTGTTTTATTTCTAGACCTCTTCTCTCCAGAACAGCAGCATGTTTTGAACTCAGGAATGGAGGAGATGCCCCACTTGAAGCTTTTACCAGTTTTGTAGGACAGAAGATTTTATTACCTTAGACAGCATTGCTTAGACAGCATTTTCCTAATTTTTCTTTCAGTGAGATTTGTGCTGGCTCTTACAAACTCTTAAATAAAATGCTGAATTGGACTCTACATTAAGTGTCAGTTTCATGCATTTTGGAGCTATACGGAGTAGAAGTTAATTCTAAACTATTTTTTCTGGAGTTAAGGGGGGTGGCATACAGAAACACTTTTTTTGTGTTGGTATGTGCAGTAATTGAATGCAGAATAAATCAGTATGCTATGGATTAAAAATAACTTGCTGCAATGGACACTTGCACAATATATATTGTAAGCCTATTAGAGCTCAAACTATTATTACTAATAAGACACTATATAAGTAAACTGAATTTGTTGCCCTTTAATTAGATATTTATTTCCAAAACATGAATTATTAACACTTGGTTTAGTCATGAATGGTGTTAATTATAGTTACTGGAATTTAATTTTTTTCCTTTTTTTCTTTTTTTAACTAAGCTTCTAAAAACAAATGATAATGTAGACCAGTCATGAGAGAATCCTCTAGTGATAGTTAAACCTCAACAGAGAATCTGTGTCAGTGTTAGCAATATGGAGAGAAACTACAAGTATCAAGTATTTTATCATGAATAAAACAACAGACAGAATTGCAAATTAAAGCATTGGGCTCACTACAGAAAAACATGCTTTATCTGATCTTCAAGGAGTTTTTAAAAAATTTAATAGTACTTTACAGAGCTGATAAAATATATGTTTTAAGTTCTAATTAAGAATAGCAAATCTGAAATTCTTTTATTGAACCTTAAACCACATGCAAACAATTCAAATAAGGATTAAAATGATATTAAAAGTACATTATTAAAAAGTGAATATATGTGAGGAGACAGTGAGGGAGTACACCAGTCAGTGACATACATTTTAATAGGTTTTATTCTGACTTCTCTCTTGTTCCTCCCTTCCTTAGGAATTTAAGATGAAGATGTTAAAGTTGATGCTGCAGTTCTTTTGTTAAGAGAAGTTTTGTGAAGCTGTAGTAAAGAACCTGTCTTTTGATCTCTAAAATCTTGGGATGATGAGAAAGAACAAGTAGGAAGGTTGCATGAAACAGTGTAATGACTACATTTTTTGTTGGG
The DNA here is from genome assembly GCA_013397915.1 of Daphoenositta chrysoptera. Taxonomy (NCBI): domain Eukaryota; kingdom Metazoa; phylum Chordata; class Aves; order Passeriformes; genus Daphoenositta; species Daphoenositta chrysoptera. Next base: position 234,276 of record VZRO01004193.1, read on the forward strand.
TGCTTGATGTTTGCAAATGACACTAATTGGGCAACCATAAGGAATTGTGAAAGCTTAGAGGGAGTGCAAAAGGAGCTGTGGATGATGCTCTTCTTCCATGAAACACAATTTAAAATGTTCGTCCATTACATAATTAAAATGTGGAAGTAGCTCCCTAAGGTTTTTTAGGAAGATGGGGTGGGGATAATGATATGTTAACATGATTTCACTAAATTAATTCTTTGGAAAGTAATTAAGTGAGATTGTCCACACTCCATTACTTCCAAAGGGTAAAATCTGACATGGTCCATCATATTCTTGTCTTGCTTTGAAATGACTGATTATTGAATAAATATAATATATTCACTTGAAAATTACCATTGGAGATCTCTCACACTGTTTTTAGGTATTGTGGAATGTAGAAACTAATCGCCTTTTTGGATTTAAAATCTGAAATAAACACTTCCTTGTGACAAAAGCAGTTTGCATTTCTTAACTTCACAGACCCTGTATTTGATTGAAAACTTACACCAGGTTCCTGCAAACAGGAGAGAAGAAATGTTTTCTGCTTTTAAGTATAACTCCAATAATCTGTTGCAGGCCAGCACATGAAGCATTGCTACTGGCTTGCAGTCATTGGAGAATTGAGTGTGAACAGGAGCCTAAACCAAGCTTTGAAATGTGAGGTTCCTAAGATACAGAATAGATGAACACATACCAATATGTAAATAGAGAAACAATCTTTGTTTCAAGCTAGAAAAGGCATATATTTTCAAATGAAAACTTTGTAAAGAACCTTGCACTTAATGAAAACTAGATCTTCCTTTTTCTTACAACTGTGTTGAAAACCACAGCAGACTGAAGCAGCCTTTGGTGTTTCCCAGTTCAGCTCCTGTACACCCAACTGGGGCTGGCTGGGCACTGGTGTCTAGAATTTCCTTCAGGCTGTTGAAGGTTTTTGTACCCTGAAGTCAGCAGCATTAGGAGCAGCTCTTATTTTATATTTTTCCTTTGGTGAAAAAAAAATCCCTCTGAAACCTGAGAAAGATCCTGACAGCCAGTTTCATATTTATGTTTACTAAAACCAGTTACCTTGTTGCTTCCTTTCCCCCCTTCCCTATGCAGCATTTCCCAGGCTGTTCCCACAGACCTGTTGCTGCCTGGAAAGCGCCCTTCCATCTCCCCCGTGGAGATGCTGCTTTAAAGAGCTTGCAGGATGTGGCAGGTGGGTCCTTCTGCTGCCCCTGGAGCAGGGACATCAGGGCTCGCGTGTCACCCTCATTGTCCCACCCCTCAGTGCCCAAAAACAGCGCGGGGCCCGAGGGTGGCTTCTTGGAGGTGACCGAGCTCTGTGGCTACGTGGGTGGTCCAGCGAGGCTGGCTGGGCCACAGGGGGCAGCGAGGTCTTTATCTGAACTGATAAAAACCTTACAGGCATTAGCATATCCTGAGACTCAGGCCAGTCTTTATGCAAACCAGTGTCTCCATTGCTGCCTTTTTGCTTTACATCTTCCAAAATTATAGGGCAGTGACAGCCAGGACTATGCTTAAATGATCTGAAAAACCAGGCCATTGTTTTTAGGTTCCTGACTAGGTATCTAAACACTGAATTTTGAATTAAATTTAAAAAATGAATTTAAGGAGTTTCTGTCCATGGATTATATGAGACAGTGTTATAAAGCACGTGTGCAATACCTCAGTGTAACACAGTGATGTGATTTGGGGTAAGAAGCAAAATCCAGACACTGTGTAGGTGATAGAAATTTAATTGCTGACTTCAGTAGGGCTGCAGTTTGAAACTCTGAAAATGCTCATAGCAAAGTCCAAAACCTAAATAAAGGTTCTTAGAAATTTTGGCTCTCGTAGTAAAATATATATTCTATTGTAATTTACTGAACTCTGTATAATGCAATGCAGAGAAGGAGGTGTGAAGGTAGGTTCTTTCTTTTTCTCCCTTTTATGCTAGACACTGTGAGAAGTCCTTGTGGTAGCTGTATTTCAGTTTGGAAATAAGTGATTTCCTCTGTATTCAGAAGTTTCAATGAACTAATGAAGGATCCTTTGGGACCAAATATTTTATACATACAATTTTTAAGTTAAGCATTTATATGTTTTGCAAAGCTTGAGGCCTTTCTCTACTGAGAAGTGAGAAAAGATCCAGTTTTAAAATTTGGGGTTTTGGTGTGTGGTCTGGCAGATGTGTAGGCTGGGGTCAGCCACTGGTGGCACACAGATAAGCCTTTTCTTGACTGGTGTGCTGCAGGATCTTGCAGCTGAAGGGCTGAATACTTTAAAGATATATATATATATATATATATGTATAAGATGCACTAGCTCTGTGATGCTGCACTTTAGCACTATGTCCGCATTAGCATTAACTGTGGGACAAGAGGAAGAAATCTGTAAAGCAAAGTAGTTTGTGGTGAGGACTGGGATCTCCATGTGCCTGTGCATTTCCCATGAGCTCTAACCCGGTGCCGAGTACCAAACACCCTTCAGCACCCGAGCACTCCTGCTGTGCTCCTGGAGCCTCCCCAGGCTCGGCCTCTCTGGGAACCAAAGAGGGCTGATGGGTGGTGATCACTGCACGAGCATCCTTTGGCTCCAAACTGAAGTGTCTACAGGGAGCTGTGGCAGCTAAAGCTGGGCCAGTTGTGTTGTCGTAGTCTTTGAGAGATGTTTTCTCCCACTCTCCAGTCTTTAACCATCATTCATTCTGATTTGGGAAGTAACATGGTCAGTACACCAACAGAGAAGTTGCTTACGGGATGTTCTGCTCTGGTTTTCTTGAGAAGAGATTCTTAATATCGTGAACAACGGATCACAGGACTTGTGTTGGGCTTGAGCACTTCTTTAGGTCTGAAGATTTTTTTAACAGTTTCTTTATGAGAAAGATCATTATGAATGTTGATCATGCTCAGAACAAAAAATTAAAAACTCTGGACTTCTTTCTTTTGAGCAAGTTTTAATGGATCAGACAGAACTAAAATCAAGGCTTTACATTTACAACTGTTCTGCTTTACCGAAAGATCTAAGCCCAGTCATTTTTAAGGCAAAGGGAAGGGAGGGAATATGGGTGTAGCAGTCTACCTGTCCTTATTATTATTTAATAGCTTGGTGTTTCCACCTCTGTTTTTAAAGCTGAATAAACAGGCTACACATAGTAAGGGTTTTGGTTATGGGGTTCCCTCCCTGATTGTTATTTATTATTGTATGGTGGGTTTTGCCTAGATAGTTTTTGCTGCACTGGACAATCTGTTATTTGAAAGACTTAGGATAAGTATATTATCCGTGCAAACCTGAAAAAAACTGGTTCTGACTATCATACCAGTAGTCTTTCAGAACAACTTTATAGCTGGATTACATTGTTAGTTATTTGGATAGAATTTCAGCTTTCTTTTATGGCCTGGGTGCTTTGTTTTGGTTTTAGGAAAGAGTTAAATAACTGAGTTGCGGGATTAAATGTTCGGCTACGGAATTGAAAAATGGTTGCTGTTGTGTTAAGTGAATGCTTTGTAAATAAAATTCATGGAAGTTGGAAAACGTGTTTGTTGGTATGGCCTCCCGAGAGCAATATATTTGTATCTACTCAGTCATTTTTTTATGCAGCACAGGGTTTTAGACATTAAGGTGAAACTTTACAGCAGTGAACAGAGAAGTGTGGTTTATTCCAGCATTGCCTCATGTGTAAGTTATTTGGGAGATTCTGTTCTGTAGCTGTAAGTCCTTGGTAAGATACTCTTGCTGGGATTGTAGCTTCTTCTGTGAAGACATACCCCTGGGTGATTGATATGCTTATTTCTGAATTTTGTTTAAATAGGGAGAGTCTATAGCAGGCCAACCTACCACTTCCCACCCTCCCACAGGGCCAAGATTAATCAAAAGAACTCTTTCTCCTTTCATCTGCCCTTTTAAAATAAAATTTACCTTGTTTCTGATGCATACCGGTGTAATACTATCATTTTTCTAACTTTGAAGATGAGTAACACTGTGTGATAATGTTACAAGTGTTTCAATGAAATGAAACGATACAGAGTAACATAGACGGGGAGACAAAGGGATGTTAAAGATGACAGGCTCGGTCCTTCAGATGTTATGTGATAAGAGGGTGTATAGTGTTCCTTAGGAGTAAAGGTTAATAAACCAGGGAGCTGTGGGAGCTGGAAGATAGTAGTGTAAAATTCAGAAGACTGAGGTTAAGTGGATTCTGGTCTTGAGGGCAAACCTGATGTCCCTGCCCCACTGCCCCTTTCCATTTTCGGCTTGGGCTGATAAACCACCCCCCACTGTGCGGCTGCCCCGGAGGAAATTCTTGTTTCCCCTTCCCTCATTGCTGTCTGTGGTTTTACCTACTTGACAGACTAAATTGTCAGGAGTTAAACATGCTAACCTAACAGAAAAAAAAACAAAAACAGGCAGTATCTGTGTGTGGCATTTTGGTTTTGCTGTTGCCGGGTTAGTTTTCTGCCAAGCTGGAGAATTAAATTAGCTTCCAGGGGCAGCAGAAGATAAACTGTAGGAGAAGCTGGTGCTGCAGGCAGACTGGGGGCTTCTAGAGTGGCCATTGTGTCTTGTGGAACTGGACCCTTGCTTTTGTCACCACAGCTGCTTGTGGCACCATGTGCTGCACAGCGCCAATAAATTAATCCGAGTTAGAAGTGTTGCCCATCTGTTACGCATTGCAGCAGGTAGAAGTGATCTCTTTCCTCTCTTGTGCCAGGCACAGGGATGGTCGGCAAACTTTTAAAACAATATCTAAGGCAGTACAAGGGAGAGACATGCAGCTGCTGGAAGACTGTAATAAAGAGGGAAACTACTTTTGGACTGCTACAAATATGATTGAAAATTGAATTAAAGGTTCATAGAGGTGGAGAATTACCTATGCATCATAAATTTAATTTCTAGTCCACTTACCCATTCTAAGTAGAGTGAACTAACATAAATTTTTTACCATTGAGATTCCTGTCTTTCTTTGGTATACATTTAGTTTTTGTGGTTGCTTTTCATGTGTGTCTGTGTGTGTTTTGTTGTTTTTTTTCCCTCCCTGGAAACTATGAATCTCAGTCTTTTTTGTAATTCTTTTTATGTGCTTTTCAGAATATGACATCACATTCAATTAAAAAAAAAACATAGTTAGCCCCAGGCACACAGGTGTACTCAATACCTTTTTAAACTGAAATTTTAATTAGTAATTGAATATCACCTACCTTTCTTCTTTTACTTTAGAAATTTGTAACTTTGTATTTCTTAGAACTTTCCTTTATACTTTTGAGATAGAAGTAAAATTTCTATGAAAAGAACAACAATCTCTCTTTGTTTACTTTACTTGGAAACATACTGGTTTCAGGGGCAAGTTCATCAGATTACCCCATAACTTTTCAGGAAAAAGCATACCCTAAGAGCAGAATTGATCAGTAACAAACATCATGGGTGTGATGCTGCTGCTCTGTTCTCAGAATCCAGTCTGGCTGACTGCAGCTGAAGCATTCTTTTGATTACAGTAGACTCACTGCAAGGAGAAGAGGAACATCCACAAGGTCTCTGTGCACAGAGGAATTAAAACACAAATACTCTTGCAGGAGCTCATAATCATCTTCAGTGGTCCCATACAGGAAGGGCCAGATTAAAAACTTTGCACTTGAGAGAGAGAGCAGTTGTGTCCTATTTGTTTACTCTTCTTTGCTTCCAAAAAGATTAAATAAACCTAAAGCAGCTCCAGTGATTCCTGCAAGGCTCTGCAGGATTTTGTGAAGCCCAGAAACCATTTGGTTGATGCTAAGTTATTAACCTTGGTAGTTGTGACTCAGAAGGTTATGAGATATTTGTGTGCATATTGTTCCAGGAGGGGGTAACTTCAGGGCTTTTCCTCCTTTCTAGTTTTTATATTTGAGTTTTTAATTTTAAAAAATGTTTAGCCTCAGGGAACTCTCTAAATCTAAGCCTTTTTCTGCCTCCTGAATTTGGCAGTTGCTTCTCTTGGTTTAAGTCTCTAGGCATGTGTAATGGGAAGCTTTGAAGTAGCTGTTGCCTGGCTGAAGCCTCTCTGAAGCCTCTCTGGAGGCAAGGAGAAGGATAATAAAGTTTTGACATTTTCTTTCTTTCCATCATGCAGATATTTTAACAGAAGTGAAACAGCTGATTTTTAGTAAAGACCCTAAAATTACAGAATTGCTAAAACTGTCTCTTTTGTGGTTTGGTTTTAATTTAGAACAATTGCTAAAATCAGTGGTGGGGAAAGCCACATGCATTTTGTCAGCACTTTAATATCTGGCATTAGGAACTGGTTAATCCATAAGTTAAAATAAGTGTCTTGTTGTAGTGAATCAGAAGTAGGACAAATACATCAGGGAGGAAAAAAAGCTATTTCAAACGTCTTGATTACGACATGGTGAAAGTCTTTCTGTTTGGGTGTTTCCAGTTGTGGCATAGAGCACTTCTAACACTACACTGGTTTGTATGAACTAGGTTTACTGGATTTAGTAATGGCTAAAATACATAAAGTAATTTGAAAACAGCTGGTGTCATGCAGCCATTGCTCAGTTTACCAAGCTGTCTGTGTTCTTCTGTGCTGCAAAGACTGTGCACTGTGGAAGCTCTATCTTTACTGTAAATGTTGTAGTAATATTTTTTTGTAGAAACTTAATTTATCTTAAAACGTGTAAATATTTTGGTTTTACATGCAGTTTATTGTCGTACCTTTTGTTCTGCTGCATAGATAAGTAGACCTATAAAAATTAAAGTCACTGTGCTGCAAACAGCAATTCTGTTACTCTGCTGACAAGTCAGCAACTTGCACAATTGTGAAATCTTTCCTCTTTTTCTTTCCAGTTATGACTGGGAAAAATTGACACGTTGTTGCTCTTACGAGTCCGTGTTACCTGTCCTTTAGCAAGCTGTGGTTGAACACTGCATAGTAAATGTCAGTTATCATATTGTGCAATCGGTGTGAGCAGAATTCCCACTTCCACAGCTGTGGGAATAGAAATGGGAAGCAGTCAAATAAACTCAGTCCCTCAAGGCTCTTCCCAAGGTGACTGGTGCAGAGTGCAGTGAGGTCCAGGGAATTCTTCTGACCTTTTGGAGGCACAAACCTCGGGAAACAAATGAGTGTTGTTAAAGTGATGACATCTTTCAGATGATAAAAGTAACAGCTTTAAAAAAAAAAAAAAAAGCTTTTGACACTTTTGACAGGCTTGCACATAATAATTAGATAGTAAAAAGAAGGTGTGGGTTGGCAAGGCATTAGATATGAATGATATGCAGGTTTGCATCCATTTTTCTTTAAGCAATGTTGTGCTGAAGATGAAGCCCTCTGAACAGCTGTGTAAAGCAGAGGTTTTAAAGTGAAAATGGATTGTATCCATTTGAAATAATTCAAGGGAAGCTGGGGAAAGCTACTGGCACTCTCATTTCTTTTTCTGAATAACCCCTTTGCCTTGGTAAGAAGTTCTTAATATACAGCATATTATGGGTATAATCTTAGAACTGTGTGCATTAGTTTACCCAGTATCTTATTTATTCGCTTTCAAATTAACTTTCAGGAATAATAAGCTTTTTCTCGCACTGTACATTCTGAACATTACCCTTCCTACCTTTACAACCTGTCAAGGATGCAGGAAAACAGCTAAAGGAGAGGATAATTTTTGTAATTTGCATCGAGAAGGAGAAGGAAGAATGGGAAGAGGAAGTGAAGATGAAGCAGGGCCTTGACCTACCTATAGTGTATAAATTTGATAATTAGTCCACAGGAAAATGAATTATGGGGAGATACACATAAGGCAGAAGACAATACATGGCATTTAGTATTCCTGTGGGATTTGATGCTCTTCAGCCTAATTTGACAGGATGTCATCAGCAGGCCAAATGTAGTGGTGGCAGCAGAATTGGGTTCAGGTAGTGGCAACTGCCCCTCTCCTACTGCCGTGTTTCTGACTGACTTCGCTGGATTTTGTCCATGTTCTGCGTGTTGTGCCATCTGGGAGCCTGATTCCGTAATTCCCCCCTGCACGCCGGGTCCCTGCTCTTTCCTACAACAAACAGAGACCCACTCCTACCTGCTGAACCCCCCGAGCTTCCAGGCTGGCAGTGCTGCCAGCTCTCTCCAGGACCTGCTGGTGGCAGTCGCTCGCCCTGTGCCCTGGGACCACCACTCCTGACTGCAGCTCACACGTGGAGCTGTCCCTGCATGTGCTGACCTGAGATATGGGGCAATCTCTTCCATGAAGGTAGGAGCAGCACAGCTGCCTGGATTGCAGGAACTTGTATGTGGGCAGTCAAGAGGCAGTTGTGAGGGCCAGTTGTGCTGGGAGTTTTTAGATATTATTTTCTTTGCAAATTTTTAGTACCGTTTTGATTTCCTGAGAGAAGGTCAGGCTGAGTTCTGGAGGACTCAGCACTGTTGGGGGGACCTTTTCCCCCCACACCACTGCCCTGTCCTGATTGCCAGGCTCCCAGCCTTTCAGAAATCAGATGGGAGCTGCCAAAATAGCAGATGTTTCTGCTGAGCGTGCTGGAATCTCTGACAGCACTGATGCTGATCAGGCTTTATGTGCAGGTCTCAGCAGCACAAGTGGATGTCCTCCAGCCTTTGCCAGGCCTGACTGGGTAGTTTTTAGCCCCAAAGAACAGCCCTGACTGAGGGCTGCAGGGGCAGGGCTGGGTGGATGTCACTGATGATGGAGGCAGGGGACACCTTCCACTAGACCAGGTTTCTCAAAGCCCCATCCGACAGGACCTTGAACATTTCTAACAGTGGGGCATCTGCAGCTTCTCCGGGCACCCTGTTCTGCTGCCTCACCAGACACTGAGCAGGTTGAGGAGCAGGAGAGTCCAGAACCTGCACCATGAGAGGGTGGTCTCTTGCAGAGTTTGTGAGGAAACGCTTTGAAAATCCTTGGGACTTGTCTTTGTCCATAAAATGAAATGGGTTTTTTTAATCATCTGTACAGATCCATGGATACTAATGCACTCTCCCTGCTGTTGGTTGTTTTGTGGATGTAGTGGCAAACATGTAGAAAGTTCTAGCACCTCCAGAAAAATTAGAAAAATTATTAAGCTTTCCTTTTTAAGCTCTGGGAAGTAAGAAAATGTTAGAACTAAAGCTAAATGAAGCTTAAAACAAAACTGTTTTATTCATGTGTTATAAGATTTTTTAATTACTTCATCATTCCCTATAATTTTCATAGGAATTAGGCCTCATTTATTTCAGAAGACAGGCTTTCCTGAAGTTCGATAAATCCAATAAACGTATTTAATGTAATTTCGAAATACGGTAAATATAAAACCAGTAAATATGATATCCAGTTCAAAAGCTCCTTTTTCATGTAAGGGGAGCTAGTAGGGCATTGAAGTACTTTGCAATACAGTAGGAAAAAAAGATATTTTTCTTTTTTAATGAATAGGGAAGCAGGAACTATCACGCTCTGTGAATGACTACTCAAAATGGGGTTTTCAGTTAAATATTTGGGTTTAGGTTTATTCTTGTGTGGATTTTTGAGGAGCAAGTTGTTTTTTTCTTTGCTTTGGGTTTTGTTTTGTTGTTTTTGTTTTTGGTTTGTTTTTTTTTACTTAATAGTGTGCCTATGAAGCTGTCTTGTTTCCATCTCAAAGGAAGAAAGGAGAGTTGTGGATGGATTTGCTTGAGTGTGTGACTCCTTTGTCTTAGTGGCACTCACCACTACAGCAGTTGCTTGTTGGCTTAAGTGTAACAGGATTCCTGATCAACTGGATCGTTTTTCCTTTCTTTTCAATTTTTGGCTTTGCAAATACTGAATGCTTGCTTTTGGTGAAGAATCAACATTTGGAAACTGTTACAAGTAAGACCATTGAGGGTGAGGAGCTGGGTCACTGGCCCAGGGAAGATGTAGCTCTGGGGTCAGACTTCTCTGCCATGGAAAGGCCCTGACTTCTGGGGCGTTTCCTAAGTTCTCATGTTAATATTGGGAATATGACCACCTGATCCGTGGATCTTACCATGAACCTCTGTATTAAGTTTGTGCTTTTTTTGTAACTAAGTATTTTTGTGATGAAGCTTTACTGTATTAGGCATTAATCTTGACTGTCTTCTGCTAAAATGAAGAATATTTTTAAAAAGGCATCTGCTGCTTGCCGTGGCTGACTTGGAAAATCGATGTGCTGTGAGCAGATACTGTTTTCTGAACTGTCTTCAGTGCAGGTGGGAGAAATGTTTTCCAACCAGTTTCGACTTTTTTCCACCTCTTGTAAATCTAGTGATTTTCAAGTTCAGTGTGGTGCTCAGCTTACTGCTCACGGAAATCACTGCTCTGTGCTGTGCTGAGGAATTTTACTGTGCCTGGATGTTGTTTTGGGCAAATCTTATCACTAGAATAATCTTTACATGCTTGTAGACCACTAATCTATGTTCAGGACTGCTTTAAAAAATGTTCCTTCTTGGATTGTAGGTAAAGATTGTACTGTTAAACGGTGTTTTTAAAATAATAAGTTAATTTAGTTCAAGTGTCTGTACTTGACCTAACTTGTGTCTGTACACTTGCATACAAAAGTCTGACTTAGGTGAGGTCAGACACATCCAGAGCTAAGATGCATAAGAGAACTTTTACCCTAAAGCTGAATGGCCGTATTAGCCTTAAAAGTTTGTCTTTGCTGATAGGCTCCACCTTATCACGAAGGCTGAAGCTCAGATTCTCAGCAATCCCAGGGTTACAAGAGCCTTATCAGCCAGGCTTTCTGGGGTTTGTTCTCACTAGTCCTTCAGCACCGCGCTGTTAGGAGAGGGCTTTTGGGAAAGGATTTGCTCTGCACAGCCTTCACCCCTCTAACCTCTCAAGTGAAAACTCACACGGGAGAAGCCCCGGCTGCCGCCAGAAGGCAATCGGTGCCACAGAGTCCTTGAAGGAGAGGCACGGTCAGGAGCCAGGCTCTGCCTGGACCTTGGCCTGGGGCTTGTTCCCAGCCAAGGGCAGCCCAGACATCTGCTGACTCTCGCTTTTACTGAGGGCTCTCCGTAGCCCTGGGCAGATACAACCGCATTCGTTGATCAAGGCGTATTTATAAACCTTTTTCACCCAACGTGAACACTATAAAATGGTTTATCTCTGTCTCCTCCTCCATCTCCTCCTCCGTGGAAGCCTGAATTTCTTTTAAAAGCAGGCATCGTGCGTGCTGTAGCACTGCCAGGTCCTGCGGAGGATGGGGCGAGCCTTGGGTACAACTCGCTGGCTCTCCCAGGGCGGCAGGACCGCACTGGCAGCGTGCTGGGAATGGCAGCGCAGCCGGCTCAGATTCGTGACAATGCCCTGCACCCTGTCGTGGGGAAAGGAGAGTATGATCTCATGCTAGGGAACCCAGTTAAAAATAAAAAGAATGCAAATTGTCTTCGATTAGAGGAGTCGCATTTTTAACCAAATAATTTTTCCGATTATGTGCGTTTCTCTGTTTCCTGTAATAAAGCTGAATTCATTTTTTATTTAAGGATAGCAAATAAAGGGATTTTTTTCTTCCTTCTCCTAAAAAGCCTTAAAGCCATCATCTTCCTGGTTAATACCAGGATATCAAACACTGTATCAAATGTGGTTTCTCTGGCTGCATTTGAGTCTTTGGCAAGGGCAGTTTGTTCTTTCTGCATTTATGTCAGCAAAGACTTTTTTTGCTGGAGAGTGGGAATATGTGATCAAAAGATTTTACAGTAAGAAACCATTTTGCTAATAATTATATTATAATACAATTGTCAGAATTAAATGAAGGGAAGACTTACCCCAACTGAAGATGAAGATGAAGAGTGTGAGTAAAATTCCAGTTGGTTATGGGCATCCTGGATGCTTTTTTACCTCTGCAATCCCAGCAAGGCTATCACTAGTTAACTCAAGTACTTCTCACCAACATTAGATTAACTGTTCATAGTGAAAAAAATTGGACATCACTGTGAGAGACAGTACTGAACAAGAGAGGTTTTAAAAGAAGAGTTAAAATAGTTTTCTAAATTTGAGATAATTTTCCCTTAAAATATTTAGATTGTGATTTGTCTTTGTGACAACCTGTAATGAAGTCATTATAACTGCATTAATTTCAGAAACTAAAATATTCACGAGGTACAGAGTTCTAAAGAAAAGTCAGACCACTGCTGGAAGTAAAGCCATTAGCTGAGAGCAAGTACCCAGAGTTTGCAAAAGTGATAAATCTGCTTTAGACATCAATAGCCCCTTCTGCAGGTGCAGGAGGAATGTTTTATTCTCTTTATTGTGTCCCTTAGTTTGAGTCTACAGAAAGCAATTAATAAAGCTGATAAGCCTTTAAGAAATGTAAATGCAGAGTGTTTGGGAGTGGTATTTATTTTACAAATAAATGCTATTGATTAGAGGCTGAGATTTTCCAATTGTTATTTCTCAGAGGATACAATTATAAAATAAGCCAAAATGTAAACTATTTCAAATTGATAACTATGGATTACTTGCTATTGATGTAGTCTCAGTTTAGTTAACTTTTAATTTCTTAAGTGGAAAAATGTTTAATTACTTACATATTTCGGAACTTTAATAGTGTTTTCAATTTGTTCTTAAAAAGCCATATACGTTATAATTTTCATTAGAATGCAGATTATGAAAAGACATAGGTAAAAAGCTAGTGGTCCAAGTAAATTTGAGTATCAGTTGCCATTTTAACATTGAATATGGAAATTAGGAAAATGACAAAATGTATCCTGACTTAAGTAGTTTCTTAAGTGTTTAAATGCTCCTGTCTCTAATGTAACATAAAGGCTGTATTTAACTGCAGATCAGCTACTCGTTGATATGTCACATTCTAGATAGTGTGAATCAACTTTTCTTTTGTAAAATAACAAATACACAGCAAACAAGAAAAAACCAAAATTAGCTTGTAATGCATTATCATGGGCTAACATCAGTAACTTTTAAAAGATGTTTTAAATCAGTTTTCTTGCCTTTTGAACATCTCCTGACTGCAAGTAAAAGTTAATCTTTCTACTTTTATGCATATGGCATAGTTGAAGAATTGAATGGAGACATCCCGTTTTTTAAGGTAGTGAAAAGATGTTGAACTAAGCACTATAAAGTTTCTAGGAGAATGTTTTTTATGAACTGCTGTGAGGTGTTTATTTGCATGTGGTTTAAAGTACATTTAGGAGAAGCAAATCTCACATCTAAGTTGGTTCTTTTTGTCTAGTAGTGCTAAACAAAGGCTGAAGGTGTTTTGCCTTACATCCTGTGATGAATTTGCATTCATTCCTTCCTAGCTCTTGTTGGACGAGTTGGACACTGGGCCATAGGTGTGACACGGAGAGGGAGAGTCACTGCAGATGTGTTCCCATGTCCCACAATCTATTTTCCTTCTCTTGTTTTAGGGGTGTGGTACAGGTGCACTCTCAGCACATCTCTGAGAATATAAGATGGTAAAACACAGCCCAGCTATTCTGCCCTGATACTTTAAATATCCTTGTTCCTTTATTAGCAAGTTCATGTTAGGCTGGATCTTCAGCTTCTTAACTCCAGGCAGGTGCTGTGGGCTCGCTTCCTTTCCAAACTACTGTCCTTGAATTCATATTATGCTACAGAAGGCTGTCTTTACTCTCCTGGTTTCTGGTTGCAATGCTGGGATTTGGGGTGTTTCGATGGTATGGGCTGATCCCAGCATGATGTGGTGGAATCATAACAGGCTAAAACATTTTCTATTGACTTCTCTGTTCAACAGAGCTAGCAAAATAGCTTTGAACTGTAAAGCATTTGTGTTGATAGGCCTCTTCTGGGTAAAATCCCTCTAATTTATTGATGTGCCAAAAATTTCTTCCATCTTTCTCTTAAGCACTATTCAGGAAGATAATTTTTAACTGGTTGATTTCCAAGTAGAAGCTCATCTACCATCTGTTTGGGAAAAATTAGTAAGCTGCTGGCTATAGCTTGACAGCTACAGGCAGGTCAAGGGCACATGCTTATAATTTTGCTGCAGTGATTCCTAGCTAATTAGCCACGAGGAACTTTCTGAGAATGTTCTGTTAAGATCATTTTCTTCTCTCCCATTTTGTTAATGAATGCAGTGCTCCCAGCTGTGAGGCTCAGAGTGATGATTGCTATTATGGATTTATCCTCTCAAATTCTGCCTCTAATTTTAGGAAATTATACTCCCTGTCTTTAAGTTTCTAGTGGTAAAACTGTAAAAGGACAAGTTATTCCTCAGTAAGTGTTGGGAAATATAGTAATCAGATTTTATAAATACTGGATTGTAATAGCTAGCTGTATTAGAGGAGGGAAAATACTGTTCACAAAAATAGGGTAGTCTGAAGTCCATATTAGTTCATGAAAAATATTTGTATTATTATTTTTTATGAGAATTGACTAGAAGTGATCTGTTCTTACAAGAAAATGCTTTACATTACTGTTACTGTGGTTTGCAGTACATCCAGAGCAGGGCATTAGGCACATGTGTGGGATAGTTTTCTTCCCATTTCCTCCTACACATACATACCTTGTGAGGACATGGAAAAACTAATCTGGTCTGTTCAGGTTACTTAACGTGAGATGTACCTGATTGTACCCAACTAGGGCATCTCCTTGCATTGCTAATCACTCTTATCTTAAGAACATGCATTAGAATACAGAATGAACTGAAAAGTTGTCCTACCTGTTCAAAAATGGTACGTGTGTATACATACATAAGCTTATAGATAGGCATGGCATTGTTCCTGCAGCTGTTTGGTTTAAATATTAGATGTGATTTCTTGTTCCTCATAATCAAAATTTTCCATCTCAAAAAGTATATATGATGCTTGCACGTTTGTCCTTATTATATATACATTTATAGCAAAATACAGTTAGAAGATTAGACATTCAGCTGGCAACCAGTTTTGATTTCCAAAACTTCAGGTAAAGCAACAACGTTTACAGCTTTACCTGTGGTTTAAAAATTCTGCCCGTTTTTTTTTTTTCCCCTAACCACACAAAGTAACAAGATTAAATAGGATAACATTATTTTGGGCTTTAAATCCACTTGCTTCTCACAGTGGAAAGCTCTAATCTGGCAGACCAGTCCACTATGTACCAGACTTTATGATAAGCTGTCGCCCATATGCGTTGTCATTGTCCCCAGGAGACAAGCCTGGAGGGCTGCTGCTGTGTTTCAGGTATGGTACAGCGTTTTGCATCAGAAAAGTGAGCAGAGGAAAGATATTTAGTCTGTGAAATACTATCGACACTAATCTTTTAAACAAAGGAGCTTGGCGTGGGCTTGTCAAAGGAAACTAAACCTGCTGCTTTATTTTCCCATTGTTCCCTTGCACAGAGACTCTGGTCTGCGAATGACCGCTGACATTATGCCACAGAAACTGCTACAAGGAGAATGTTTGGTACTTTCCAATCTTGCTTCGAAGCCTGGCAACAGTGTTGCGGCTGCGTTCCCCTGTTCTGTGCTACAGTGAATCGCTTGTGTTCATTCTGAGAGAAGTCAGATGGTTGTCTCTCTTCCCAGGTTTTTTTTCTCTCTGTTGCTGTCAGTTTAGACAAACTGTATCTATTAAATAGCTTGTCTGCCTGACTTCTGTGCCCCAGACTCAAAGATGCATGAAATGAACCAAAAAGGAAGGGCAGGATTTCTAAGGTGTAGGAGATGCCCGCCACAGAGAGATGTTTTTCTGCTCTCTTAGAGTTTCAAGCTAAACATGTGGTACCAAGAGAGGTGAAGCAGAGAGGTCATTTGAAAGTTGGTGGTAGTTACTCCCAGGATGCTTGAAGGATATAGTTGAAGTATCTTAGTTACTTGCATGAATTCTCAGTGGTGATGTGGGCAGGAGAAGGGGAACTTATCAAATGTGGGCCGAGTGATATGTGCCACATCTGGCAGCTTTGCACTTAGTGGGGTCCAAAAACCCATGGGCCTTTATGGGTGGAAAGATGTTTCTGGAAGTGTAGGATCTTCAGATCTTAATTGCTTGCTGATATACTGGGTCAAATTCAGTCTATGAATCTCCCAGTTTGCAGGATTGTGGGGTTATTCGTTTGCTCATTTTTTCATAAATACTATTTTTAACTTTCCTTTGATGGCACGGCTTTCTCAGCAGCTGCAGTGTTCTGCCATAGAGTTAGCTGCATGCTGAGGGTGGAGAATTCCTTTCTGTCCACGTGCAGTTTCGTAAGGCTCTCGTAGTGGCCCTGAAGTTCACGGCTATTTCCAAGGAATGTAAATACTTGTACCAACTGATTTCAGGAGAAGTGCAGAACGTGATACACTTAATGATATCTCTCAGTGACGGAAAATATTCCTACCAGTGGAGCTCAATCCGGGCTTGCTGGCACAATCTAGGTCTTTGTGCTGGAAGAAGAGCTGCTCTGTGTGGGTGATGCTGCCTTTCCACTGCCATCCCTTGCCATGTTTTCCATCATGTGGGTTATCTTTAGTTTTTGCCAAAGACCACCGCTGGAATTTGCTGTCCTCAGAAGGCTTGCATTTTCTTTCCTGATGTCCTGCAGAGTATCTAAGCACAAGGACAACTCTGCAAAGACTCTCAGATGCTGCTTTCAAAATGTATTATAAACGTGTCTAGCAAACACAGTTGCAATCAGTTTTGGAAGTACTTTATGTACAGTTTTATCCTGTTAATCGGTGCTCCAAGGAGGCCATGCAGATTGAATAAACTCAAATTTGTTTGCCAGTCTTCTGAGAATCAATACCTAATGTTTCCACTGCATGCTCAGCTGCTGTGGTCTGAGCTGGACAAGATAGCCTCAAAAATAATGTCTGCATAATGCAAAGGTGAAATATGTTTATTAAAATAGTTCTTCTCGGGGGAGAATGCCAAGTCTGTTTCAATTATTTCATACACATTAATGTACAATTAAGATTTAGGTTTTTCAGAAGGTAGAAATCGATAGAAAATATTATGCATCTAATAGGCTTCCTTCTAACTAATAGTGTAAGTATGTAATTTAGCTTTAGCCTACATACAATGAAATAGTAATGAAATCACTCTTATAAACAGCATACACATCCTGTTGTTGGCTTTGCTTCAGCTGTTTCTTCACATTTGGCTAAGCTCAAGTAATAAATTGCTGTAAAACTGGAATACACTCTGGAAGCAGATTAATCATCTGACTCAGTATTGTCTTTTAGTTTGCCACAAGAAATCTTTCCAATCTATGAGATCATGGATTAGCTGGTTGGACAATTTAGAGAGGCATGTAGTACATCCCCCTTTTTTGCTGCCTTCCCTTTGAAACCTGTAGAATCTCAGCAAAGCAAAAATGACAAATGACTCTTTTTTCCAAGTTTTACCACAAATACGTATTGTGATGAAAAATCAGGCATCTGAATTGCTAGCTCCTTGTTTTATTTAATTTTGGACGTTGTAGGTGACATTTATCTCATGAGATGCAGATTAACTCCCTGCCCATTGCAGGTGGGCAGGAATCTCTAAGGTCCCTTGCAATCCAAACCATTCCATGATTTATATGTTTGAGACAATAATTTAGACTTGCCTTAAAATCTGTGAAAAGAAATGATCATTGTAGAAAGTGACTCACTTCTAAAAACATGTTGCATAAATTTCATTGTAAACTCTGTTTTCTTCCCACTGATGAAAAAAGGTAATGATTAATTCTGTTGTGCTATTGATGTTACCCACATAGGTGATATAATGTCTGTTCTGTCCATCCATGGGCAAGGGGTGGTAGTGACTGATAAGGAGATCTAACACTTCAAAGCAATTTGTCTGGATTTACAGTCTCCTTCATATGCCTTTCCAAATTTCATTACAAATGTGTGCTAAAATATTCCTTGCAAATGTCCTTTGCTGTGAGGATGAGTGGTAGGTACACTGCAGAGGCAGGTCACAAATTAGGCTAACAATATCAGTCTTGCTCGTGCAGGCAGAGTGGGTGACATCTGTTGTGACATTTTTGTTGTTGTGTTGTTAGTTTATAACATTAATTGGTTTTTTTTCTCTTCTGTTACCGTACCATTTCACTTATTTGGCTGTTTTGAAGTTGCAACTTTATTGCTTAACATACTGGGATGTAATGATCTCAGTGGCAAGAACATTCCATCCTCAACTTGCATAACAAACAGGTTATGCTTATTTTATAATTCAAATATGCATTCTTCATAAAATGTAGTTTTATTGTATTCTGTGCCTCTTTTCTAGCTTACTTGTACATGCATGCAAAGAGGAGGTAAATTGAAGTGGTACTGGACTGTAAGCAATCTTGTCTCCAGCTGCAATCTTACTGAAAGCTGTTCAAATTTTATTTTTTTTCTGCATCCTTGGAAGGGAACTGCACCCAGTGAGGTAACCACCATAAAAACTAAAGAAGCTGTAGGTTACAGTGAGGACGAGGGTTATGTTGCCAAGACCCTACAGGAAGGATGGCAGTGGAAGGTACAGATGTTGTGTGTCCAAGAAAGGGTTTGCTGGGGCCTGTTGGTCGGTGAGGGTGTGGTGGGAAGAGTCACAGAGGCAGATGGGGGAGGAGGAAGGGAGAGAGCTGAACATCTCAGTTATTAGTGGGAGTGATTCCTTCCAGGACCGTAAATAAACCAGTGCCACTGATTTACCACTTGAAGATTAATGTCTGGGCAAAATTACTGTTTCTACACACTTAAAAATTAGTGAAATGGATACTTCAATGAGAGTGTTTTCTTTTGTAACAAGAGCCAGATCATTTCAACACCAACTGATTTTCCCCTGGGTTTCCTTTACTGCCCTGGGTTTGCAATTTGGCTATTTCTTGTTGACTCAATTCAGAAGAAAACTATTCCTGATGATATTGAATTTGGCAGAACGGCAGAAGTTTGAATTTGGCTTGGATTGGTTAAATCAGGCTTTTGATTTGGTTGCCTATTGTCCAGTATGCTAATCCATGTTATTTCCAGCTGAGTTAAAGTGTAAAGTCATTAGAGCAGCGTGGGGCTTTTGTTTGTAGAGGAAAGGTTAAGTTCTGCAGGCAGCTCATACTGCTGCCAGCATAGCTGCTAATCTGAGTTTGGGGACTAATTACCTGTAATAGCTACAGGACTCAGTCCTGTGGTGAGCAGAAGTCTGATTAGGACAAAGTTTGGAAAGCTTTGTCATGGGGAAAGTTTTTTAACATTTTTCAGGAATTTGCATTCTGATTTAGTTCATTCAGAACCATTACTTGCCTTACCACTATATTCAGCCTGATAATATCCTAATGCTGGTTTTTTAAATAAGGTCTGGAAATCCTATAACAGAATTAACAAGCATTTTAAACTACAATAGCCTGTAGCTATTTATGGATTGTCAATATTGTTATATTGTTTCTGAGTTGTTTCTAATTCAGATCTTGGTAACCACAAATAGCTATTGGGGCTGTGAGGGGTGAGGAAGCCAAAATTGATCCGATGAACAGATTTCAAAACCAATCTGTAATGCAGTGGTTTGAAGATGAATAGATTAAAAAAAAAAAAAAAGCTATTTTTTCCTAGGCCCTTATGATTAAAAGTTTGTATGCATTAACGTTTTTGGATATGCTTGTAGATGTACTCAGAAACAGTTGTTTTTCTTTTTCAAACACTTAACTTTGTTTCAAAATTCAACAGGAGTTGTTATTATACACAAACCATTTAACTTTCGTATTGTGCCCTTGTACAAAAGAAGTGGAAAACTCAGGTTTGGAATGGAGGTGAATTAAGAACACAAGAAATGAAAACAAATACCACCTTCTTCTAAAGAGAGCTCAGCTTTACCAGAAGAAACACAGGCTGCAGGCTTGCATTGGGAATGAGGGAGAAGTCAATTTTGATTGCAGATAGTAGCATAAATATCCATTTTTGCTAGAGTATGACTTATTAAGTCATGAGCTGAAAGCTATGATCCTTGACTAACATTGCTTAAGATCATTCAATAAGTTAGTACCCCACTTTTTTTTAGGTTTCAGTGCCTAGTTCAACAAAACTTTACAATTCTCTTTAAAAACTGTGCATTATTTCCCTAACTGATACTGACTTTGATGTCTGTGGTGTTGCTTTCTTCTTATTTCTTCTAACTTAGTATTGTAATGAGTTACAGTGTTTCTATGTGATAGGAACAAAAACGCTCATTTAGGAAAAATATTCTTATTATTAGTTTTGAGTGGAAAGAACGTGTAGTCCTCATGATGGATTTGCAGACTTGAAGCTTCTATGTGTTATTTCCAAATAATGAGTGAATTGTATGCAAAGTAATGACCTTTTCAATAATATGCAGGCTTAGAGTATAATTACTGAGTAATTCTGAATTTATTTGGAGTTTTATTTCAGTTGGGGGAATGTTCTCAAAGCTGCTGGTATAAACTAGGAGTTAGCAGATGGGGTCAGTATCTGTTCTTCAGGCTGTGTACGGTAGCTTGAAAAGGTGTAAGCCTATCTGTTACTCACATATGTATAAGGTATCTCTAGCACCTGTATGAGAAACCAAAATCTGGAAGGAGGTGTGGGATATCAGAAAATGCAGCTGCCTACCTGCAGTGTCAGAATGTTGAGTTGAGCAGAACACAACATTGAGTGAAGGGCGATGATTGATCACTGCAGTTCTGACATGTAGATAATTGGTAGTGGAACCCAATTAACAACTGGCTCTGAAGCCAACCTCGTCATCACCTCTTACTTAAGTATTCATCTTTTATTTATTTATTTTTATTTCCATCTCTTCCTTTTGGTCGCTTAAAAACTTCCTTCCTCAAGAAGTCATCGGGTCTGAGAAAAACCTTGTTTTTACTTGCAGCCAATTGCATAAGATAATTGTGGATGGCTATCCATTATTGATAATGCTTATTTTTTTTTCCCTGCTGTTTTGTTTAGATGACAGTGCCTCTGCTGCAAGCAGCATGGAGGTAACAGATCGCATTGCCTCTCTGGAGCAGCGTGTGCAGATGCAGGAGGACGACATCCAGCTGCTCAAATCTGCCCTTGCTGATGTGGTCCGACGCCTGAACATTACAGAGGAGCAGCAGGCCATGCAGAACAAGAAAGGACCTACCAAAGGTTTGCATTTCAGATAGATGGAAAATAGATAGTGCAACGCAATGAGTGTTTCATATGTATTAAAAATCGGTTATTCATTAGATCTTAAAATATTCAAAATCAACAAATCAAACTCTAAATAAAATACATTTGAAATTCAACCTGTTAAAAAGAACACATAAAAATCCAGATGGTTAAATCTGTGAGCCTTCTACAGTTTACATGAACCAGCAAAGCATTTGCATTTTCTTAGTGCTTAATCCACAATCTACATTTAACCATTGCTACCACTTCCTTACTTCTGACCAAGATTAGTTTATAAACTCTTTAGGGAAGGTATTGTCTTCTGTGAGTGAAACTCCTTATAGGTTGTGGGGTTTTTTATGCAAAAAAATGAATTAAACTTAAATAAAATGTAATTAAAATTCAATTTAAAATATGTCTATAGATGGTAGAGACACAAGGCAGGTCCCTAAGCTAGCACAGAGTTGTCACGACTAAAGAAATGGTACAGCACCAACTGCTCAGCTGTGAAAGAAAGGTAGGGCTGTGACTGTTCCCTGACTGCAGATCCGGAGCCAGCGAGGTGCCAGGTGTGCCCGGTGTCACTGCCTGGCACAATTCTGTGCTGTGCCATGTGCCACAGCCTGCTCTCTGGTGGCTCCGACCCTGCAGGAGCGGGTTTGTCTGTGCCCAACTCGGGAAAGTTTATGAGCACCCACCCAGTGTGATTTACCGTGGTGTGTGAGGCTGCAGAGGCCTGGGGGCTGCCTGTGTGCAGCCCAGAGAGACACACGAGGTATTTTGGAGTGGTTTTAGGAGTAAAGAGTGGTGGCAACCTCGATGTGGAAAGAACTTCACAGTTCTGACTTCACAGGCTCTCTGTTGTCTAACTTAAGAAGTTACTTCTTTCAGGGTCCTGATATGTATTAATATTAATTAAAACCTTATTTTCCATCAGAATTACATTACGTATTTATGGATTCATAATTTTCCCAGTTTAAAGTTAGGACTTCCTTTAATCTCGGTTATATATTTGTGACCTTGCAAAAAATACTTAGTTCTAGTCATTGATTTAACGCACTAGGTAAGAACGACTTAATTTGCTGAACTGAGATGTCATGTTTGTTACAAAGTTTTGTGTCAAGAGATGAGGAAAGCTGAAAGGGACAGAATTACAGAGCCAAATTATGAGTTAGTTATGTCTCATGCTAGCTGTCAGACAGAATATGCACTAAATATCTGCAATCTTGTCTTCATGTTCTCTTCACTTTCCGTTGTAATCTCCTTATTTTGTCTTTGTTTTATTGAAAAAAAATTAAAATATCAGATAAGTTAAAAATGTTACTAAAGATAGCCTCCATTGTGATAAAATGTTCCATCAAATCTGGGTGTACAAGGGATTAAGAGGCTTCATGTTGCCTGTAAAATAGATATTATCTGATGCATGGAGGAAATAAAGTCTAGTAATTATTTCTGAGCTGTAACCAAATCAGTTCTTCTTGCCTGCTGGCTTGACTTAGCAAAATACAAACCAGCTTTTCATGGATTCTGTGAGCAGAGTTGAACTCTAAATCAGGAGAGGTTTTCTTGGTCATTCCAGACCATTAGAGCCATAGTTGAATGTACATTGAATAAAAGCTGCTGTAAGCCTGTCCACCTGTCTTCTATGGCTGGTTTTGGGGGTTTTTTGTTTGTTTGTTTGTTTATGGGATTTTTATGTGTGTGGTTTGGAGTTTTTTTTTAATGTATATACAGCATGCCTGGTTCTTTACACGTGTGTGAAATTACAGTGTAAGAAGTTTTGCTGTAATAATGCAAATGGAGGACTACAAATGTCAATGGTGCTTCCATTGCAAATTACCAGAATGAGTCCTGGTATTTGGCAACAAAACCCACCTATTTCTGGAGAAGATTAGCACTGTGACTGGTTATGTAAAGAACTTCCAGTTTGCTGTACATCAACTGTAACATTTAGCGTATGGTCAACCTTATTAAACATGAATGATAAATATGAAAGAGAATCTGAAGTATTCTGATCACTTGTTTTTTCCAGCTGTTTTGTCAAATATGATACATTTCACATGACGGCCTATTATTCCTATAGTAGGCACAACTACTTTATAACTAATTGTATGCAATTACTTCCATAAGAGTAATTTCAGTATTTCAGTTTGGAATAGCATTATGGAGGCTCCTGATGGAGACTCTTAGGAGACAAACTTTTTTAGGCACAGGAGGACCTGGAGTGGCAGCATCCTTTACCCCTTGGGCTGCATGGACCCAATCCGTTTATTTTCCCTGGATTGTTTAATCACTGATTCCACATTGGAGTTTTAAAAAGTGGAATTTGATGCCACAGAATGTCCCAGAAGTTGTGTCCATGCAAACTGGGGCCTGAAGCACAGTGTATGCTGCTGTTATCATTTGATCTATAGGTGAAGTAAATGAGGATTAAGAGTGTTTTGGGGGAGGTCTGTGCCTTTGGAAAAACAGGATTCCCACTGTACTGTATAAATTCTGGAACAAGAATCTTCATAGGACAAATTACTTCATTTTTCTGAGTACTTCAGATTTAAAATTAATTAAAAAATTTCAAGTTTCAGACTTTCAAATCTGTAATGGAAAAATCTTGAGCTTGTTTTCAGTCTTTGTGTTCTTGTTCTAAACTTGAGCTAAGCAGCTTAAAAGCAGCATACATCATGGAAAGGGAGCAGCTTATCTTGTCCATTTGTGGAGCTCCTTCCCTAATGGTGTTTTGAGTTTTTGTTTAGTTCTTTGGGGTTTTTTTTTTCCCTTTCCTTTTTTAATTCTACTGCGTGGTGGAGTTTCAGTATGGCTTCCTGCCTTTGTTTTACTTGTGTTTGTTGTTCTTTCCTTTTGCAATTATTGGTTTGTTTGTAAACTTAACGGCCCTATTAATCCATAGATCAGAGTATGATTAAAAAAGCTGCTGCTGAGGCTGATAAACTTGTCAGTCCTGCTACCACAGGTAAGACCTTGAAGCACCAGAACTTCCAAAATAAACATTACTGACAAAGCAGTAATAGCACTGTTACTGACTTCTAACAGCAATGACATGTTTGGGATTGTGTGACTGTGATGTCAGTTGCCACTGGTGTGAACTAGCTGTTGAAAATAAAACAAAATAGCTCCAGAGCAAACAGTGGATTAATTGAATTATGCACAGTTTTTCTGAGTGTTGTGTAAGAGTTTCATGGTGTTGCTTTCTACACTAGCTGACCATTTAAATCTCTATTTCCAGAAGTGTGGGTTGTGGGTTGGTGCTGGATTTGAAGCAAAACTTCTGTTAAAGGTTGCAGGGCTTATTCCTGGCTGCTGCTAGTTTTGATTTCATAAGGTTAGGAGAGTAAACAGACTCCAGCTAGTTCGCTCCAGCTACTTCTTAATAGGCATTCTTTTTAAATAACTGTAAATAAGGAAAATATTTTAATAATTTGTTTTTTTAACTTTAATTGCTGTTCTAATTTGTCTTCTCAAAGCTCATTAAAGTTTTGTGAGCTACAGAAAGCTTGCCAGGAAACAAGTCCACGACTTCTCAACTGTAGCTACCTGTGATTCTGCAGTATGCAACAGAATCATTTTTATACATATGAATTAATTACAGCAGTGCAGCAATTAGGAAACAGGCAGCAAGGCTTCCAGTACAAAACTCTAAGAATTTAATGTACCAAAAATTTATAAAGTAGAAGTAAATAGAATTATGATATCTGAATTCATTAATAAAAAATAAATAGAGGCATGGGAAGCCAAATAAACTTCAGATGTTTTGTATAAGCTCTAAAGACAGCATTAGTCAGTTAAAATAGAACATGGAAGGCAGGAAGGCACCCTCAGTGAGCATAGAGAAATTTTTCTTCTTTTATCTCCTTTGTTGACTTTCTTTCCTGTCATCCTTCACTCTTCTAAGCCAAATAAGCCTCATTCCTTCAGTATTTCCCTTATAGGTTGTTTTCTAAATTTCTCTCCTCTGAACAAATAAATGACGAATAAATAACAAGTATGTATTCTAACGAAGTTTCAAGTCAAAGTTTGTCTTGCAAGTTGCATTCTCTAGTAGACCATAATTTCTGGCAATCTTCTGAAGACACAGTCTTTCACGTCCTTTTGTTCACTGTATGAAAACTTACACTGAACAAGTCAATAAATGCCGTCAGTGCTACAATGAGATTTTGTTACAAAATGACCTACAGCTGTATACAATTGGTACTGTTTCAGTTTAGCCTTTTAGATTTTTTATCCTTGGCAGTCTTCTTTGAAGAACATTTCACAGGTGTTCTCCCTGCCATCCTCTCCAAGTTCAATGAAATTTTATATTCCTAAAGTGACTTGTGACTGCTGCCTTCTCTCAGGTGGTGTGTCTCTGAACCCAGAGGCTTTTGGCATCTTTACAACAGCTTGTAATACAAAGTCCTGTCAAATTTCAAGTGATTCAAGCTTTCTTCCCTGCTGCAGAGAGAGCACTACTCATGTTTGTGTCTGTGTTTCGAGGCTATGATCCACAGTAATTTTCAATGAGTTGGTACTCATTGCTTGCAGTTTTAAACACTGTTTTTGCAACTAACTTCTAACTACTCAAATGGGACTTTTCTGTTACTCTAATCTTAATTACAGCTATGACATGTAGATCCTCTTTTGAGCCAACGTTTGATCAGAAGAATGTAGGTAGATAATGCCAGCTTATTACTTCCACTCTTCTGCTGATTTCAGTTGCTTTTTCTGAATAAAAGGTACAATTCCTTTCTGTCAAATACAAGCCCACATTCTTTGAAAATAGACCTTTTGGGAGGAGTAATAATAATTTGCTTGTGGAAAACCTCCAAGAAGACAGAGGGGTGAAAAGCAGGAGTTTCTGGGATGACTGCCTGCCTTCATTTATAGCACTCCTCTGGATGCTATCCAGGTGGGCAAGACACTGATGCTCTTTTGAGAGAGCAGGATTGTTTTTGAGGACAACAACTACTTTTGTGCTTACCACTAAGCTCCTTGATGTAGGACAGAGTTTTACAGATGAGAGAGGTTATAGATTTGTGTGCTCAAGCCATATGCTGTGATTTACTTGACAGGATGATGATGATGATGATGATTTCTAATAATAATAATAACTCCTCAATGTTAGAACCTTCATCTGTGCTTTATTTGGCAACAGTGACACAAAAATGGCACACTATATGGACAATTTAAAATATTCTAATGTTGTTTGCTGAGGAAAAAAACAGAGAAAAGTAAATGGAGACAATGATTTTATCTTATGCTTGTTTTACAGCAAGACCACTGGTACAAACCCTGCCTTTAAGGACTACAGTTAACAATGGAACTGTGTTACCAAAGAAACCAAGTGGCTCTTTACCTTCTCCATCAGGAACCAGAAAGGAGACTGTATCACCAGCAGCAAAAAGGTAGGCATCCATGAGAAACCTTACAACCATGGAACTGAAAACATGGTATAGCTCCTCTTTTAACCTTCTAGATATGTTGTTTTTCTTACTTGCAAAGCAGCAGTCTAAATATTTAGTTTGGAAAGAAAGGGAGATGGATTTCATTCTAAGAGGCTTTAAATTTATTCATTCTAATTACAATTAAGGTTATTACCATGAGTATTGAGAGAAAGCACAATACTTGGTCTTACTGGTTTGTGTTCTTTTCTTGCTTTTAAGAGTTTAGCATAGAGAGAATAAAGCATTTCTACTTGTGCTGTTGCCCAACATGATGTGAAAAGTGGTGCAAGAATTCTTTGAGTAGCTAGTAGAAAATACATAGTCTGCAGAGAAACAGTGTTATCATTGCAAATCAGTATGTTATCTTTGGTGGTTTCCTCTCACTAACAAAATTATCATATAAACTGCATGCACAGTGTTAGCAGCATCTCAGGGAGGAGGAAAATTCTATGCCTAGCACATCTTTATGCAAATGAAAACATCCATCTTTAGATATCTTACCATTAGCATGTATTTAAGCCCTTTTAAAAATTACTGCTCTGTCCCAATTTGCTTTGTGTGTAGCTGTTTTTAAATAGGGTAAATGTTTTATACATCTGGGTTAAAAGGAACAGGATGGATTGGATGAAGCAAGTTCAAGTTATACGTGGCAGTTACTGTGGTGCCAATCTGCTGTGTGGTTTTTCTATAAAAGATGATAGTGTGGGGTTTTGGTTTGGGGTTCAGGGTTTTTTTGTACATTTCTTTTGTGTGTCTCTTCATCTTGTTGTAGTGATGATGCTGCCAGCTCTGAGGGAGGGTCAGTTGTAGAGATGAGAGCACTAACTTGTTAAGATCTGAGGTCTCTCTCGTAAAGAGAATTTTTCCTCAAAGGTGAGATGGTGGCTAAGGATATGCCAGTTTTTGTTACTGTGTTGAAGGGGACTGATTTTCAAGAAACTCCAGGTTCTGTTATTGTAGAGTAGTGAGAAGTTACACTGTGCACAATTAAATTTGGAAAATACCATATTTGTTTATGTCACAAAAACGAAGACCTGTGAGCTCTTATGGACTGGAGCTCACTGCAGCCTTAAGCTTTGGCAGGCTGGTCTGAATCAGCCCTTAAGAGAAGAGAAGGAAAGCAAATACTGTCTAAACTCTTCCATTATTGGAACTGTAATATCAGAAGTTTGAAAATGGGTGAAAGAACTTTCCTTTTAGAAAAGGAAATGTATTAGCGTTTGAAAAAGAATACTATTTAGTACATGCTGAATTTTAAAACACATTTGTTTAAACCACATTTAAAACACATTTGCATTGCCTGCAGCCTGTAGGCATTATCCAAGCTTAGGATCCCTGTGGGTAAGTGGCACCCTGCATCCCCTCCACCTGACCCACGTGCAGCCTGGATACCCAGAATGGCAGTGGGAAAGTCCTTAGAGAGAATCATTAGGGAGTATTTTTAGACTGTCTTCATTCCTGTAGGAGAAATTCTTCCACAGGCCGAGTATTTAATGTCCTTTTATTATGCTCTGTCCCTTCTCATTGCTGAAGAAGCTAGGCTGAAGGTGCTTTAAATATGCAGCATGAAAATGTATATTCAGTTTTGGAAAAGAAAAAATATACATGAACGGTTTTGCTGAAATAGGTAAACACCTATTAAGAGTGCTTAGGAGAGCGGGGTTGCTCCATGTCCTGAAAAAAGCAGTTGTAAATTTCAGGTGCTGTAGAAATATTGTTCTCTTCAAATGCTCTAAAATTCTGTATTGGTGTCTTTAACGTGCAAATTTTAATTCTTTACTGTTACCTTTATTAAACTGTATTAAAGCATATTTCTATGTCTTACCTACAAATATACTTCAAGACGAATAAAGTAGAATGGTAAGGACCTCATCAATTAATTACTGTACAAAATATTTTTTTGGTAAATTATTCTGTAATCATTTAATAGTGAACCTTGAACTAACTGGTTGGATTTCAGGGTTTTATAGTAAATGATGTTCCACGTATTTGTTATTCAAAGACGATGCAGTAAGTGCTCCAAATATCTTCCTTCTACACAGTCAAGTGGAATGATTCATTAGGCATCCTTAACATGAATTCAATCACACTTTGTATTTGTACTGCACCCTTTTACCTTCAGGAACTGCATGTGTTTATGCATAAAACAGTAATGGAAATACATCAGCAAGATCAAATAACTTCCTTTTCCAAGGGGTAGGACTTATTTATTTGTTAGAAGCTTCTCTCAGTGTTGCACAGTTTACAGATGGTGGGAAATTTGAGCTATTTTTCATTCTGATTTCTGCTAAGCTGTGCTCTTTTCTTATAAACTGGTTCCAGAACTGTAGCTAATTTGTAGTGTAGGTATTCTTTAGTCCAAAATATGGTCATGTGACACAGCAGCTGTAAATAGGATTAAGTGTCTATAGATCTTTTAAAACTTAATTTCCGCTTGAATGCTTTTAATAGTTTTTCTATACAATGTAGGTGCACAGTTGAAAAAATAGAAATTGAAAAGTGAAATTAAAGTTATAAACAACTGTAGAAAGGGAAAAAATAGTTTTTGCTGAGTCATCCTCTACACTTTTGATCTGCTGTTGAGACTGACAAATATCTGCTAAGATTGCAGTAGTAAAATATAGCATCTTCCATATTTTTTATTACCTGTGACCATATATTCACGAGAAATTGCAGGTGAATGGAGTCCTTCCCAAATGTTTACTGCATTGCCTTATGAAAAGAGGGCTTACCATCAATTAATTTCTGATTCCTCTCTTCTATACTTAGCACTGTTTAGGTTAAGACTGTATGATGTCCAGTTGAAATGACATCAATCTGTCCCTTGAAACAGTTTGTTGTGCATTATTTATGTAAATGTATGCAAATAGCCTGCGTGGGGACTAAGTGTGCATCCATACATTCTCCTGCTTAGACACAGATGTATTTCCTGGTATGTCTGCAGACACAATCTCATTTCATACAACAGCTGTATTAAATGTGTTGGTTAACTCCTTTGAACCCACAGGTTGGTATACAGCTTATCTGCCTCGCTGGATTGCCAAGGAGATGTGGTTCAGAGTTCACTACATTTTCTGATTTCCCATTTAATATTTGAAATGGAAATTACTTCTTCTGGCAGGAATATAAAATTGGAGGTAATAAAAAAGGCTTGAGGCTGAAAGGGTGGAACTAGCAGGCTTTTACTTCAGTTGTGCCATATACTCTCTCAGTGACCTTATGCAAATCATTTAACCTCCATGCATATTGCTTTTCCATATGTAAAACGTGTATCTCTGGATATCAGTAGGTTCTTGTAGGGCCGAATGTGATAATTAGATCCAGATCTTGCAAAGCGTTGAGTAACCTCAACTGACTCTGACTTCAATTAGAATTGAGGGCACCAAACCCCACTTCAGCATTCAGATCTCATACAGTCAATACCCAATTATCCAAGTTAAGGCAGGGCTGAAATAACTTGAACAGAGCAAAATCACAAGTCCAAACCGTGGATCAATTGGATTATGAAAGTATCTGGTGATGATACAGAGCAAGAAAGCAAACCTGGTGGTGCTGGTGGTACTGGGAGCAAGAACTGTGGTCAAGCACCGAGAGGAGCTGCTGCCCTCAGGCTCTGGGGGCCGTGTGGGCAGGGCTGGAGTCTCGGGGTGCCAGCCAGGTGACAGAGAGCTGGGAGTCTCGGGGTGCCAGCCAGCCTACAGAGAGCTGGGAGTCTCGGGGTGCCAGCCAGCCGACAGAGAGCTGGGAGTCTCGGGGTGCCAGCCAGGTGACAGAGAGCGGGGAGTCTCGGGGTGCCAGCCAGGTGACAGAGAGCTGGAGTGCTCCTGAGATGGGCTGAACAATCTCCTGGCACAGACAACCAAGAATTGCCTGGCTTTGTAAAGTGCTTCCATGTCATCTTCGCAATAAACCTTTGATCAGAGGATTTGATTTTAATTTTGATATATTTACTAATTCTATGATGTAGAATTGTATAAGTGGAGTACCAGCTTTTTGAATGTTGCCATAGTTTTATTCTGAACTTTGTGCTTAGAATAATTATTTGAAATTTTCGTTCTGAGTAAGATAAGTTTAGTGCATCGTGAGCAGAACTTTCCCTTCCCCCTGCACCCTTTCTTTGGCACGTAATGTGGCTTGAAGTTTGCTACTTAACACTAAATTTGTCTTTGGAATCTGGCCAGTGCGTAGTAATGATGTTTTGTGTTGCCTATTAAAATCTTAGGTTTTGTGACTCATCTAGGATAGCTTTGTTTCCAAGAGTTGAGGGTAAAAAGGGGGGAAAAAAAAAAGTAAGGGAGGAGAATGCAGACAGTACCTTTCCCAGTAGGGATGCTGCTGCGGGCTGCGGGCTAGCACATACTTTGCCTTTCAAAAGGAGACAATCAGTCATTCTTTCTCCCCCAGCAGATTGCAAAGTATTACAATGGTGCAAAACTCTGACAATGGAGATCAAAAGGAAGGAGCAGGAACAAAGAAAACATAAAGAGCTTTGTTTGCAGGGAGAATAAAATACTTTAATATGATAAATTCCCGTTCTTCTAAACTCTAAACACATGGCCCCTAGGAAATTGTTCAGTCGCCTGGAATGAATGTTGTGCTTTCTGTTGGGGGGCAGCGATGGTTTCTAACGGGCACACACATAAACTCTGCATCGAACCTTCAATTAAGTGCTCTGTGTAACAGTCAACTCTCTGAGAAAATGGGTTTAAATATTTAGAATATAAATTAAAAATGAAATCTGTCTCTATTGAACTTCGGGTGGCAAAACTGTTACACTGCTTCACAATATCTCTAACAATTAAAGTTATTAGTGCATTTTGCTCAAAGGCGTAATGAAATTAGAGTCATATGTTATTCCTGAATTCATTCTAATTGATTTAAATGAGGGTCAGAATGAGTGCTAGACAAAATATTGATACCATCAGTTACTGTCTTAAGAGCATTGTGTGCTAGTTTTTCATTTCTTTTATTAAAAAGCTTTTATATTTTCCCAAATAATTTTAGTAATAAAGTATATATCTTTTTAATTTTGGCCAGATTTGTTCACCACAATTCAGTAATGCAACTACCTGAAACATTCATGCTATGCAGTGGTATATGTATGTATGTATGAGGATTTATTTTCTTGTCTCTGTTGTTGCTTTTTTAATAGTCTTTGTCTTTTAGCTGGATCATCTGTTATGTTCCTTCAGATAGCCTCTTTGATTTCTTTTTTTTTAATTTTATTTTTGAGTCGCTTTACAAATGGTCAGTCTCTTGGGGCACTGCTGAGATTTTGTCATTCAAAGATACATTGGTGTTCTTAAATGTATGGTTTGAAATGATCAAACATCTGAGTCAATAAGCACTTTGTTGTTTACTCCTGCACGTGACTTCATATCTTGAAAGCATGCAATTTTGTCTTTTAATGTAAGTCTTGTAAATGTCTTGTTTCCATATTTTATTGTTGCATTCACTTTTTATTCTGCTTTGTTTACGCACCTCTCAATCTGGATTAAGCAGGTCTGTGAATCTTCTCAATGCATGCAAACTGAAAAAGCCTACTCTAAGGTGAGGGATCCTTAATGGCTTTGTAGTGTTGAAGTTCAGTTGTTTTTCCTTTCCATTTCAATTCAACACATAGAAAGTGGCTGTTCTAGTAAAAGCATTAACACGACAGAACTATAATTATTATTGCCATTTTTAACATTTTTAACATTTTCAGAAGTACATGTCTAAAACTTTCTCATCATTGATAAATGCATCACACAACTTAGGTAATAATAATTTCAGTTATGGTATCTGCATCATTTCATACTAACATCATTTTTATTATAGAGGTGTTAGACCACGTTGCTGTCTTAAACAAGTTAAAAATTGTGTAACTAAATGTTATCTTCTTAAATAATTGCAAATGCTCTCCTTTCATATCACTAATGTGGAAGTCAAATTCTGGAATCCAGTTATAATCTTACAAACCTGTAAGTTAAATGAGTATTTTCTGTTGTTTTAAATTCCTCCTCAGGTGACAGTGTATCTACTGTAGCCATGGACATAATCACTGGTGTTTAACAGTCTAGCTAACAAAATGTGTATAATGCCAAAATTGATTTAATGTAATGGAGTTATGATCCTTGTTTCCAACCATCAACTAATACTTCTCACTGGGCTTTTGTTGTTGTTGAAAGTTTAAGACAAAATTTGTCAGAAGATAGCATTACTAATTAGTTTAAGCAGTGATGGACATAAATCAAAAGGGTTTAAAAGAATTTTATCCCTGTGGTAAAAGTAGTTTTTATACTGATATAAGACTTCATTATTCAGAAAGAAGATGGAATTAAACTTTAAATTTTAGTCCCACCCTTTCATTTCTCATCCTCCAGTTAATCTTTTGAATGTTGACACCTATAAAAATGAAACCTCAAGCAACATTAAAATTAATTTCAAATTGTTTCTGTAACTTCAGTTTTTTTCTAAGATTAGTATAATTTGCTAAGTTCCTAATTTAATTTCAGTGTGGGCTGATGTTGACGCCTCTTATCCTTAAAGAAGAAAATATGCGTCAACATCAGCCTACACTGAAATTTTCTTAACCAGGAAAGGATGCCAAAATACAGATTTGATCCTGACAAATCACACAGGATGTTTCTGTAATTAATGTAGATAATAGTGGAAGGCACATGCTAATAAAGCTATTTTATGTAGAATAAACGTTTTCAGTATCAAAGTTTTATTTTTTAACTGGAGTAGTATTAAATTGGATGATGTTATGAGATGCAGGGAGAATAGTTAAATATTAACAGTATATTCTTTAATTTACTAGAGAAGGTTTTTTTCATGCATTTGACATTGAGATGACTTGGATAATGTTAGTCTAGTGTAGGAAGTACACTTCTGAAATTAAGACAGAATTAAATTCTTGTTGCTGCCTTTTCTCTTCCCCTATGAATGTCTTTTGTTCTGTCTCTGTGTGTAATTT
This sequence comes from Daphoenositta chrysoptera, assembly GCA_013397915.1. Taxonomy (NCBI): domain Eukaryota; kingdom Metazoa; phylum Chordata; class Aves; order Passeriformes; genus Daphoenositta; species Daphoenositta chrysoptera. Next base: position 267,609 of record VZRO01004193.1, read on the forward strand.
TGCATTCTGCTTGCTCTCTTATATTGCTTTCTCCACAGAAACACTATTTTTTAAATTTCAGCTTAATCATTTGAAGCTTGTTTTTATTACAAGAATGCAGCAGTGAACATCTGTCCTGCCATCGCATGTGCTGGAAGGTTTTTTTGTCAAGCTGCCTGAGATGCACCTAAACATGCATCGCCTCTGCAGATCTGCCCTGGATGGGCTCTGCCTTCTTTTGAGAAGGGCAATTGCTCTGCAGAAAGACTCTGGGTCAGGTGTTCCCATCCTTTCTGTCACTGAGTCTCAGTCGAGGTGTTCAAACATTCCCCTCCTTGCTGGGAAAAAGACACGGGGGAGCAGAAATAAGTTTGGGTTTTTTTTAAAGCAGGAAATGTATCAATGGTGGTGTAAAGTTGCTAAGCTGAGCATTTTTTGACCAGACAGAAGAGTTTCCTTCTAGTTTGGAGAGCCAACTTATGTCACACATAAAGTGGGACAGAGCCAGAGGAGCTGACTGAAATAACAGGGTAGCGATAGCTGTTAGGGACTGATGGGGAAATTTGGAGTAGTCCCCAAGAATGCATGAGATGAGTATTCTGGTAAGCAGAGCATCTCTGGGAGTGTATGGAGGCCAAGGGGGAGGTGGCTGGGGATGATAAAAGGTGTGACTAGGATGAGACTGTCCTTAAAGGAGCAAGTCCTGAAGTTTTCACAGTGGGATGTGAAGTTTTTGCAGTGGTATGGAGCTTGTGGTTGGGATTTGGGTAGAGATGTGGGCTTGAAAGCAGTCATTGGTGTCCATGGTTTCTGGGGTGAGAGAGCTGATGAAGGTGGTTATTTAGTATGGGGATTTTATGGGTAAAGGGGATATTTTCATTGTGCTTTCTGCAGAGGAGAAAACAGCACAGGACTGAAGTGGGGGGAAATGAGACCTGGACACCGAGTCCTGTCATTCAGCCTCGGGATGATTCCTGCCTCGGTGTGGGTGCTGCTGCCTGAGCCTCTCTGCTCCAAGGGCCTGCAGCAACCTGTAAAGCATTACCCACTTTGGGGGCTCACCCCGAGCTGCTCCCTCTCTTGCAAGGAAGCACTGCTTTAGGGAGAAGTGCTTTGGTCAATAATTTGTCTCCTGTAAGGTGCGAGCTCTGACTGAGCTCTTCATTTGCTAAGTAACACCGCTTGTGTTTTGGCTCATATTTTTCCACTGGAGAAAGCTGGATGTCTAAAGGGTGCCAGACAGCCACAGGAGAGCTCCCTTGATAGCTATCTTGGCAGGAGGGATGGTTGAAGTGAGAGGGTAGGGCGAGCTTTAAGTCTTTGAGAAACCTCCTGTCAGGACATGTGGGGAATCTATTCATACATGTAACTAGGAAGGATACATTTTTGACAACGATCACAAAAATGCAGGCTAGCTCACCCTTAATTGCAGTTTGGAGTATATTAAAACTAGCTTTGAACCACAGAGTAATTGATGCTGAATGAAGACCCAAAGTTAGCTTGCTTGTGTTCAAATTTTGACTAACTTTTGGCATTCTCTGTAGTCTGAATGGAAGTGTCAGGTAATATGCTTTGTCTTTAAATCTTTCACTTCTTCATAAGAGAATCCAAAAGTTCAGAAGTATGGAGTGGTAGTTAGAGATTTCAAAAGCGACCCAGAAAAAAGATTGCAATTGCTCTATGAAATTGGTTTAGCTTATCTTCTATTTTATGATTAAGGAAAAGCAGTGTATTTGTTTCTGTTGCACCAGCTACTCAGCAAAACTCTTACATAGGCTCTTTAACAAGTCAAGTTAAGATTAAAAAAAAAAATTGTGGTTAATTTTTAAAGGCCAGTGTTCTACTTGATACATTTCTCAAATATATCTATTGTAGAATATATACTTTTACAAGTGCCACTGTGAAACTTGCTCCTTGTTTTATTAGCACCATTAAGAGAACCAGTTCAGCTGAGCGTGTGTCCCCAGGAGGTCGGAGGGAAAGCTATGGAGATTCCAAAGGGAGTCGCAACCGCACTGGCTCCACCAGCAGTTCATCTAGTGGTAAAAAGAACAGTGAAAGGTAATGTCACCTAAGTATCTATCTCCTGTCTCTGCCTCCTGCTCTAATAATGAAATTAGTTTCTTTAGTGAACTTAGTTTTTCTTGTTTAGCAAATATTGGAAGCTTTCTTTTTTTTACAAAGCTCCAATTCTTGGACCAAATGATATATTAAAATATTTGAAATAAAACAGGTTTTCATATTTAGATTAAATTTATTTGTCTTATTTCCAAGCTATAAACAGTGTGAGAACCCAGAGTTTCTCAGGAAAGTTCCTAATTATTAAACATGCCTTTTCTAGTATCTTAGTGGTTTCCCTTGGTCTTCATGTTCCTGACAAACACTGCTTTACATTTCTGTGGTGCATTGACCCCAGCTGGCACCTAAGTACTGCACAGCCATTCACTTCCTCTCCTCCAGTGGGATGAGAGGAAGAAAACAGGAAGAGAAAAAGGGAGAAAACTCATAAATCAAGATAAAGGTAGTTTAAGAAGTGAAGAAAAGAGGAAGAAAAACCAAAACAATTGCTGAGAAGCATTCACTCACCACATCCCACACACAAACTGATGTCCAGCCAGTCCCTGAACCATGAATGCCTCGGTCTGAGGGCCAGATTAAAGAAAAATGAAGGGAGAGGTTTACATGCAAGTGCTGTTCAATGAAGCAGAATGAAGTGATGCCTATCCCTGTATCTCTGATCATGCTTCTCTGCATTGCTGACAGCATAGAGAAAAGAGAATGTCTTGTCCAAGGGTTTCAGACTTAGGATGGGCTTGAACAAATAACTGCTTCATTGAGGTCCATCAGTATTGTCAGTATAGGTCAAGCAGTTCTTTCCTGTATTTCCTAGTCAGATTTTAGTTTTGGCCATTTCACTTGACCTGTTCTATTGCAGTTTCCTATGCAAGAAATGGTGTTGATGGTACTATTTCACTGTCTCACAGATGATGTGGCCATAAAAACACATGGTTAATGAAGGTCACATAATAACCTAATTTGCCTGCTCTGTCTGGGTATCAATGCCATTATACAAGTCATTGTCAATGGTGTGGCACCAAATGTTCCTTCCTTTTTATCCCTTCAGCATATTTGCTTGAGTAAGGAGTGACTGAGCCGGTTCTCTACTATTTTACTGCCCAAATGTGGGTGATTACATTATTAATAGCTCGGTTTCTGGCTTATGTTTTCAGCTGTGAAGCAAGACAGCAAGTGTGCAAACTACAGAACTTACTCTAACTTACGGGTTGGGATAAAAGGGCAGACTATTAAGGGTGGCAATTTGGGGCTGTTTGCTACAAGCTGCCTGAACAGGAGGAAGTGTGTGGGGTCTTTTACAGGCAGCTTGAAGCAGCTTCAGAGTCACAGGCCCTGGTTCTTGTGGGACTTTGACTACCCTGACAAGTTGCTGGAGAAGCAACACAGCAAAATACAAACAGTCCAGGGGGTTCCTGGAAAACATTGATGACAACTTCCTGTCACAGGTGGTGGAAGATCCCACAAGGGATGGTGTGCTGGTTGGCCTTACTACAACAAACAGGGAAGGCCATGTTGGAGGTGTGAAGGTTGGAGGCAGCTTTGGCTGTCTCGACCATGTGGTGGAGTTCAGTACCAGGAAGGGATGAAGCAGGGCAGCAAGATTGTAACCACGGACTTCAAAAGAGTTTAGCCTGTTCAGGGATCTTCTTAGAAGAATCCTGTGGGAACAGGGCCTGCAGGGAAGAGGGATCCAAGAGGGTGGGTTGATATTCAAGGATCACTTCCTCCAGGCTCAAGAACAACGCATCCGGATGAGCAAGAAATCAGGAGAAGTGGGCAAGAGACCTGCATGCATGGATAAAGGATGAGGACGTGGGTGTTCTGGTGGACAGCAAGCTTTCCATGGGCCCTTGTGGCCCATGTGTGTGCCCTTGTGGCAAGGAAGATCGGTGGAATCCGGGGGTGCATTGAAGAGTATTGCCTGCAGGTTGAGGGAGGTGATCCTACACAGAATCATGGAATTGGCAAGGTTGGAAGAGACCTTTTAGATCATCAAGTCCAACCATCCAATTATGCCCCTCTGCTCAGCCCTGCTGAGGCCACCCCTGAGTGCTGTGTGCAGTTCTGAGCTCAGTACAGCAGGGACATGGAGCTCCTGGAGTGAGTCCAGAGGAGGGCTACAAAGTTGATCAAGGAGCTGGAGCATCTCTCTTACAAGGAAAGGTTGAGGGAACTGGGCCTGTTCAGCCTCAGGAAGAGACAACTGAGAGGGGACCTCATCCTATATAAGTATCTGAAGGGAGGGAGTCAAGAAGGTGGAGCCAGGCTCCTCTTGGAGCAATAGGACAAAAGGCAATGGGCAGAAACTCATGCACAGGAATATGAGGAAGAATTTCTTTACCATGTGGGTGACCGAGCACTGGGACAGATTGTCCAGAGGGATTGTGAAGTCTCCCTCAGTGGAGATATCTGAGAATTGTGCCTGGACACAATTCTGTGCCGTGAGCTCTGGTATAACCTTGGTGAGCAGGGAGCTTGGGCCAGATGAATGACTGTGGTCCCTTCCCACCTGACCTGTTCTGTGACTCTGTGGAAGGCTTAGCAAATAAAAGGAATGATGTAAAAATTTAAATACTATCAGAGAAAATGTTATAAAATTGTAACCAAGGAAGACGTAATATTTACACAAGTTAAAATCTTGTTTGCATTCTGCATCTATGCATGTGAATGAAGTTTTGATAAGCCAACAGAATTCCACAGGACTGGGCCTTCTGGTACTTATGGAAATTTGACTTTATCTTGGCATCTGAACTTTCTTCCCTTAAAATTTTTTGTAAGATAATTATAAACAAGAAATAACTAATAGATGTGGGCTTCGTTTTGTTTCTAAGATTTTTGTAGTTCAAGATTTCTAAAAGACAAATAGAACTGAAAAAAAACTACTGTAGCAATACATAATACCCATAAATAAATATTACTTTTGTAAGGAAAAACAATCTATTATTAGTTTACTTAGGAGCCAAATGTCTTTTTGCATGTGCAGATTTGAACAAAATCTTTTCTCAGACCCTTGCAGCACAGAGCATATATACCTGCATACATCTAAATCAGCAAACCAAGCATCAAAAGTCTTAGGGACAAGTGAGCCTGAAAGGTTTGAAAGGCAAAACCAAGCAAAACCCATAATGACCAGTGAAGGGACAGCTAAAAAAACAGTTCGCTCTTAATTTAAGCTGCAAATTCTGTGAAGTGTTGCAACGGGGCGTAAATTCATGCAGCTGCTTTGCCTTGGTGAGGTCATTAGCATGGAGCTGCTGTTTTCTGTATTGATCTCTTGAAGTGCTTGGGTATTTTTTAAGGCTTTGCTTTTTATTTTGCATCTAAATAGTATAACTTCCTACTCTATCACACATATCAAATGATATCAACAGCCATTATGTGGTGACCTCATTGATTAAAATAACCTTATCTTCTATAAACAAAATAATGTCTAACGGATAGTTTTTGTTAAAAAACTGACTTTCTATACTTAGATGGGAAGACTTGTTTCTGGAATATTAAAAGGAATTATTTCACCTGCCAATGGTGAATCTCATTGCTTTTCCAATTTGCTGTAGTAATTTACTGTAGTTTTTGGAAAAGTTTTAACAAACATGATCCTACAGTGCCCTTGCTCTGTGTATTTTATCTTATAAAAAAATTTTGTTAGATCAAGTGCCCAAAAGATGGATTCAGTGTGTGGAAGATCTACATGTCAAAATCTAAATGCAATACAGTGCTTTGCAAAGTCCATTTTATGCATATATCTCTGATCCTGCTATCTGCTGAAGGTGACAATTATCTGAGACTAGTTATATGTTATAGCTACTAAACATATAAGGTGAGACTATTAGTTAGGTTATTCACTTAAATTAAGGAAAGCTATAACTTCACTTAAATTAAGGAAAGTTATAGCTATACTAGCTATATAGATGTACTGTACATTTGAAAATTTATTCCAAAATAGATGAGAAATAAAAATATTACAACAAAATAATCGTTATCTGCAAAACATTTTAGTTTTGCTCTAAGGTTGACCACAGTACTTGAGATACATTTTTAATTTTTACATACTATTTTACCAGAAACTCGATGGTTATGTCATTTTGCAATTGTTAGGCCATAAAGGGTTGAGCCACAGCACTGATCAGAAATCACTGACTTAGGACTTGGGGAGGAGGTCCAGCACACAAGGGATGCAATGCTTAAGTAAAGTGCAAGTATTCCAAGGAACTCATTGAGAGCATGTGTTAGATTGCCTTAGCTGGAGCTCGTGATGTTGGTACCACTGTGAAAATAGTCATTGTGTGGTTAGAGATTTTCACCTTATTTCTGCCCCGTGCAGCCTGTTCAGCACCCCAGCTTTTATCTCCTTGAAGGGTGAGTGTCCTTATCCTGTGGAAGAGGCTGGCTAAAGACCTGCCTCATGCTTCCTCTTGAACCTGGGCCACCATGCAAAACACAAAGCAAGAGTTATGGCAATGAAAATTATTTTTTTTGTACACTGGGACTAAGACTGTCCCCCAAAAGCTGCCTGTATGTGTGACAGAGTGAGGAAGACAGTGTTAACCTAAACATCTACTCACAGTCTGTTTATATCCTTGACTTCTCTGCAGCCCTTCCAGCCTGAGATCTCCTGACCCTTTGTTTTCCAAAGCAGAAAGAGTTGTAGGCTGTTATGCAAAGCCAGAATGCTATAGAAAGCTCTTTTAAGAAGCTTTAAGCATAAGGAGATGACCATAATCTCCCGTGCTGCTATGAAGTGTCCCAACTCCTGGAGCTGTCAGCCAGGAGTAAGCCTTCCTGAGGGTTAGTTAAGTAAGATGTGACTCAGGTTCAGGGAAAAGGGTATCCAGAGCTCTGAGCTGTGTGTGGTTAGGGGTTGTATAATTAGAAAGTACAGATAATTTGCTTTATTACTGTCATGAATCAGCCTTTAACGTTAGCTCGATTAGCTTGAGTAAGTCCGCATGGGCTGTTCAGAGCTGGGGACTGTTTTGTCTCTAATATGGCAGCATTTCTGACTAGTGCTCCATCCCATAAAGTTTTTTGTTTTCTAAAAATATCTTCATTCATAAGAGAAAATGTTCATCTTGGTGTTAACAATGGCAACACATCATGCTATTTATATAAATGACATTGGCTGTGTATGCCAGCTTGAAGCATGTATTTTGATGCATGATTAACACAAAGGCTGATACTATGGAAAGTTGCTAAATCGGGAGTAGAATCAGAATTAATTTGGTTTGGGTTTATCAATAAGTAAAGTTTTATTCTCAATTTAAGTGTCAAACCAAAGCAATGGGAAAAATGCAATAGAATTATTTGCTGCAACTTTCATTGTAGTGAGAATCTTATATGCTTAGAAAAAAACCTTTGTGTAAAAATCCAACACAGTTTTGTTTCGTTTTTTTTTGATTTCTCCTTATCTTCCCACTGCAGTCTAGGAGAGGGTGTTGAGATGGCATCAAGCTCTAGGAATACTTCATACTTCAGCATTTCTCCATCAGAGTCATAGGGGGTTCAATCCTTTTGGGATCACCATAAGAAACATACAGCAGTTATCTGATACTTCTAAAGTTTCATTGGGTTAAAAAAGAGGGAACTGGGAGGAAAAATAACTGCATAATATAACTTTGTGTCCCTTCCATTCTTCATCAGAAACAACACCCTCAAGCTTGATTTCCAGGGGCAAAGGATGAAGAAAACAAATGACCAGCATTTCTTAACAAAGATTCCTTCCTTTTGGCCAGGGTAGTACTACCCAGAGAGCTTTATGTATTTGCACCTCAAGTTTTCCCAAATATTTTCTCAAGATGAAAAGAATTTCCAGTTGTCTTCCAGGCAGCAGTGCAGTGACAAAGAGAAGAGATTTTAATCATGGTTATGTGTTTTCTGTGTTTTACCAAGTACTGTCATTCACCAAGAATCAACCGAGCAGTTCTGTGTTTTATGTGAACTCTTTGGAAAAAACAGGATTTAAACTTTGGTTTGCTCCTTAAATCCAGACTGGAAACAAAAATTGATACAGCTGCTTGTGGCCAGTTCCTGTGTTATCCTGTAACTGGACTAATTTTGCAGAAGAAGAGAATTTGGTAGTTAGTGAAAGAAAAGCTATAATTTTGAGAATGCAATGAGAATTGAATGTAAAAGTGCCATCAAGGATGTTTACTGGTTTTAACTGTGGTTGCCTGGGGATTTACTTTGTAAATAATTTAATCAAAAAATATTTTTATTCATACATACACTCAAAAAAATTATATTATTATATTTTCAGTTTTATATTAGTTTGGTACATATACATATGCAGACTGTATGTGCATGCTTTTAAAATAGTAATTTCTTCATTATTTTCACAGCAAACCCAAGGAACCAATGTTCAGTGCAGGTAGGAACTTTTAAAATTTTTAAGCAGATAATAACTGTGATAACATATTTGGGTTTGCCCACCAGCCCCCTTCTGTGGATGCCTAGAAACTGGTATTGGGAATCTAAACACGATACTTATGGGCTGCTGCTGACATATTTTTAAAAAGTTGATCAGTCCACTCTAGATTTTATTGATCCCATAGATTTATTTTACAGTTGGGATTCTTTGTAAGCAGACTAGGACAAAAAAGGCCATGTCTTCTTACTTCACATATGTCTTCTCTGTCAAAGCATTATTAAGGTTTTGGTAATTAAAGCAATGCCAAGTTCCAGCTATGATGCTGTCATGTTAATTTAATCATCAAATGGTGCCCTCTACATCTGTTAAAGATTGCCACATCTGTCCCAAAGCCTTGTAATGTAATTCATCAAATTACAAATAAAAAGGTGGTTTGTTGCTACAGTGTTGGTAATCTATCTTTAATTTGAAAAGCACCTTAATATTTTAAAGTGAAACAGTAGGTGTAAGTGAAAACAGTGTTTGTCCTTGTTATTAGACAGTTAAAAATTTTGAAGAATCTCAATAAAAATATGAAGCCAAGTAGTGTATATAACAGTTATTTTTGTTCTGAAAAGTCAAGGACAATTAAAATAAAGAATTATTTTAACAAAATAAGGAAGGGGGGGAAACCCTGTTGATTTTTCAGATGTATTGTATTATTTTTATGCATAGTTCTGTGACAGTAACTGTACATTAGGCTGCAAAAGTTGGAGTTCTTTTGTTTACTGCATGGATTGATCAGCATCCAACAAAGCTCTTAAGCCATATTTCAAGGTTTAGTGTAGCTGGTTTTGAAGTCAATAATACATGAACCTAAAGAAGCACTTCAGTCTCTTGTGACAATATAATCATGGTTCATGTCCCTTCCGTGAAAACTGATGATTTAGAACAAGAAAACTTCTGATTTGCACAGAATATGCTTTCCTTGCCTAATTTTTCTCCTTCCCTTATACCATGTAAACAAAGGTGTTTGTAATATTTTTCCTTCTGCCACTTTTCCCGTAGATAAAGGTCAGTAATTGAACAGGTGTGACACTACATTGGTGTCCTTCTCACCTACACAAACTTCCTCCTGAAATGACTGTTTTTTCTAGGAAGGTTACCCTTGTTATTTCACGTAAGTGCATGGTTGCATAACGGAGTTTAAGCCAGCGTTTTAATGGTAGAACTAAACAGAGCCCCCAGCTGAGAAAAGCAGTTTAGAAGGTAATTACCCAGTGGATGGCTCGGTGTTTTGTCAGCCCCAGCAAGGCCGAGCAGCCTGTAGAGCAGGTATTTAGAGAGTTTATTGTATTCAAACACATCTTTATCTAGCCCTTCTGTCTCTGTCTCTGTAATCACAAGGGAAGCGCCGTGTGACACACTGCAAAGGTAGGCTTCACTTCCAAAACCTCATAGCTCTCGAAGCAAAATGGCTCTGGTGGGATAAAAGCTCAATGTATACACAGCTGGTTTTTAACTTGTGCGCATTTTGCAATGTTCAAACTTTTCTAGTTGTTTTGAGTGAAACAAAAACGTTATATACTAATTATTATATGATCTACCGAATTATAACCCTCAGGTGCACTTTAATCATAATAACGGGTTATAATTTACATTCTGTGGACTTATTCCTAAGAATTTGAATTAGAAAAAAAAATGTTGAGAGAGCTATATGGCAACACGTGGATGTTCACTGTGTTTGAAATGGCATTCTGCACTTTTGCTGAAATTCGTATAGAATTTGCCCCTTTGTTGGCTGTTTTGCTCTTAGGCTAACATGATCATAGAAGCCTTTGTTTTTCCCTTGCTTTTTCTTACTGAGTAGATTGTAGATTGTTCTAAATGTTAAATAAACAGACCTAGGCCTCCAACTAATTTCTCGTTGCTTTTTGCTCGGTGTCATAAAGCAGAGTTACATTTGGTAAACATACTCTATTGGTGTCTAAAGCTTTAGTTAAGTTATAGTGTAAATATGCACATTTTTGATGCATGTTTATATCTGTGATCTAATCACAGATTTATCTGCTTTTTAGAGATAGCTATATCCTAACAGTTTTTCTACTAATCAGCATCATTCAGCTTTGCAATAAATGTGAATTTCACAAAGCAAAAAATGTTTGTTCTCAAGGCAAAGTCTTTTAAAGAGTCTCTACCTCTGTGTATTCTTTGTTCAAATTTATACCTGCAATCAGTGGTGGTCTCCTTTGCAGATCCCACTGGCATTGATGTGCCTTCTTATTTCAGTTCATTAACTGTTAATATATGCAACAACAATATCAAATTTACAAAACTGCAGATGTAAAAGATACATTTGTCTAAAAGTTTCACTGTTGGTCTGTCTTTGTAGTTTGATGATTGTCTGTCTTTACATCTATATCTTTACATTTAGAACTCTGCTGTCTTATAAACTTACCTAAGAAAAGGATGGAGATTGGTTGTGTAGATAATATATTTGGATTAGGAATTAGTAGAGATGGAATTAATAGTACCAAAAGTTAGAAATAAATACACAATATGACTTCTGTGCCTGACCTAAGTTAGGAGAGAGATACACACATTCTGAAGGCATAGTTTATGTATTTGTTATGCTATACTTGGTGTAGTTTACTGTACAGGTCAGTATATATGTGTGCTTTCCTAGTCTTGTGTGACTGGGTCAAATGCTCCCACTGTAGATGGCTAAATGCAAGTTTCACGAGTCCTGTAAGCTTCAGGTGAGAAAAGCAGCTCAGTGAATTAAACTTTGGTTCATTCACAGCCTCTGATAAGTACAGCCAGTAGCTGTCATTGCTGAAAATCTGTTGATTTCCAGTGCACCAGCACCAGCAGTACTGGCACGTGTTTGAAGCTCGTTAAATAGATGCTGCATGCGCATACAAATAGTGCTGTAATGCTTTGCTGTTTAATGCTCTGCCCTCTATTTTATTTTCCAATACAGATCTATTGGAGTAAATTTTTAAAAACAATTCCAATGTCCTATCATTTTAATGGGCATCTTGAAGTTCTAACCTTCTGTCACCATTGTTTCATCATTATTATCCTTTCTTTTTAGCATTAATTTTCTGTTGCTTTCATTTTATGTATGCATTCTGTAATTGAAGCTAGAGAGACCTAACTGTAACTTTACTGTGACAGATCAGATAGATCTCTTTCCCATATGACTTAGTATAAAGGCAAAATACACATCTAGTCAGGTAATACAGCACAGCTATGATGATTATTTGTTCAATCAATAATTCTTATTAATTTAGTCAAGATTTGTAGCATATGCATATTTCCAATTATAATAAAGCCTTAGCTTTCAAATTAAAAAGAATAGTGGTATATTTGTAATGATACTTAAAAATTCATAGCATAATATAAACACTCCTAAATTGTATAATTTTTTTTCATTTACATGATTTTTGTTACTTTTGCCCTTCCATTCCCTCTGTGCCCACGATTATTCTGTCTAGTAACTCTACAGATGTCACTGACTCCAAAACTGCTTGATTCGCATGCGAACAAGGCTGAACCCCTTGATCTGCCGATGGAGCAGCAAGAGCCAGCACGTTCTGAATCTGGACAAACTTCATCAGAAGTTCACAGGACACCCACTTTGGCCTTGCCACTTCCCAAAAGTCCTAGTCAGACCTTCATGGCATTTCCCAGATCTCCTAGTTTTATAAGCCCCATGAAGTCCCCAAGTCAGTACTTCCAGATCTGTTATTAATCTCTGCTTCTCTCCCCCAAAAATATTTCTTACCAGTTCAACACAGTACTTTTAGTATTTTCTTCTAGAAATGTTTACTTCTGTCAGCCAATTGAGTTTTTGTAGCTTCTCTCCTTTATGTTATTTTCCTTTCTTTCAATGTGCTGTCAATGTTGTCTTTCCTTTTTCAATGTTTAGTGATTCTTAAAGCACATATCTTTTCTGCATGTACATCAGCATGATTCCTCTTACTAATTGTTTGTGTTCCTTATTTCGAATGTATCTCTAACACTGTATCAAGTGTAAAGCATATCTTTACACTGGGATGCAAAGAATGCGACTGAGTGTTGGAAAATAATTTAGATGCTGATGCTTAACTGTAAACATTGATTAAAAAATAAAATTAATTTTAAGTGGCATTTCTGCGTTAATTGTAATCTTTGATGTATTCCCCTCCATTTTTAATGTTTAAAAACTGTAATATTGTAACATTTTCCAAAAAAAAAAAAGTTTTGATTGCAGACCTTTCTGTTTTGTAGTTCTTCATGACATTGTTTAGTTCTAATTCTACTACTCAGAATATTTAGAGGAAGAAGGGACTTCGTATGTTTTTAAAAAATTCTGCTTAGTGATTATGATTTAGGAAAAAAAAAAAGAACCTGCTAAATTTCTAAGGTTGATTTTGCATGTCATTCTGTAATTGTAATGCACCAAACTTTTATGTGGGAAGGGATGGAGGAGCACTGGAATTCTCCCCTGATGGCTTTTTTGTGTAACATTAAACATTTCTGACCTTTTGTAGAGGAAGGATACGTAAAAATGTTTCTTCGTGGACGTCCTGTTACCATGTACATGCCCAAAGAGCAAGTGGAATCTTACAATTTGGAAGCAAAAGTAGAACTACCAGCCAAGAGGCTTAAACTGGAATGGGTGTATCCTTTCTGTGCTGGAGGACTACTGGAAATCAATCATTCCTTAACGATTTGGGTTAAATAACTTCTTGAGCTAAAGTATAGCAGGATTAAGGTCATAGGGTTCATTTAATTGGTGAAGTGACATTCCACTGAAAATAGGTGTTAATTTCTCAAGGCTGCTGTTCTTCACCTTGGAAAGTACAGGGTGGCAGCTTAAGAAAGATTTTGTTTAAATGTTGCCTGAAGGTTAAGTCTGAAGTATGCTAATTAGCCAAAGATTAAACTAGGCATATCGTAAGAATGTAGTGAGCTGGGATTATTAATTATAGTATGCATTAGACAAGCTCAGGTTTTTTTCTGATTCCTAGCAGTAATTCATCATTTTAAACTGTTTTATAAAATGTACACCATTGTCCTTAGGAGGATGGTACATTCAACTTCAGCACGTGAATAAGCCCTGAATTGAGTAGTGCTGTGCAACTGATAGGTGCTTAGCCATAAAATTTATACAATATCCTATATAAAATAGTATTTGAATTTATATCTTAAGGGGGCTTACGTACCATAAATACAGAACAAGCAGATCTTTTCACTCACTTCTATAAGTGGACATAACTGCAGAAATCTAACTTGTAAGAAATCAGTGTTTTATTACATAAAAAAGTTTTCATATTTCACTTTTAATTATAATGATAAAATATATTCTTTATTAAAAATGACATTTCACTTTTGTATAATCTTATTACATATAATAGATGATTCAAGATAAAATATAAACACAACAAGATCTCAGTCTATTTGTAATATCCATTATCTTTAGAGAGATGATGTCTTCATAAGGTTTTCTGTTTTAAGAAAAAGACTTTTTTGGTCACAAACAGTGAAAATAGGAAATTACTTTCTCTTCATAAAAAAAAAGACAGACTGCATATAGTCTTTTTCAAAGTTGTATAAATAGAACTGCATGTGGTTTCAGAATGTTCAGAGAGTTTCCAGAAGTCCCTTTGTATTCACAAGAGATTAATGACAGATTTAGTAACCATTCTTATTATTCCTGTTGCAGCTGAGCCTGTAGGTTCTATCCCATTCTGCTGGAACTGCAGAGATAATGCATGCACAAATAAGTGAAGATGAGTTTAAAAACCAAAAAAATCCATAAAATTATTAAAACAGGTGAGATTAGAGTAGTAAATGCTGCTTGCAGTATTTTACCATCTAACTGTTGTACAAGTTCTCACCATTTATTACAACAGAATTGAACGATGTTTTTTGTAGCTGTAAGGAGCTCCTCGCTCAGGGGGCCTGAGGGTGATACAGGAGAAAATGTTAGAAAGCTCTCAGAAACAACAGAACAACCACGAAACGAAGCAGAATGTCATTGGCAGCACGTAGGTGGGACTTGACGTCAATATTTCAGACTATTATAAGAAATTATAATTAGGGTAGGTCATGATTTCAGTCTCATTAGTTTCTCACTTAAGCTTATTTAAATGACTGAATATTTGCCAGATGGACTATTATTTTTAGTTTGAATATTCATATGTCCTTCCAGGTGTGTGTCCCTATACCCAGCAGGATCCTATCTATTAAGGTTGTCTATGAATAGAAGAGGTGTGAATTAATAAAATGATCTAACTAATCCTAAATGGTTATTGAGGAGGAGGTAGTTTTTTCCAAAAATACTGTGCTAGCTTCTTCAGTTTCTAATTTATTTGCAGTTAAATCCAATAATGATACCCATACTTAATATTTATAGCAATGATTAGGTATATGGAAGGTTTAAAAAATAATTTAAAATTATTTGTAAAAAAGAGGGAGAAAGTAATGCCCACTTTACAGGCCAACAAGGAGAAGAAAAGCTGTGAGCAGGAGCATATGATAATTTAAGAAGAAGAACAAAGACAGCAGAAAACCAAGCAATATCACAGGCATTCATTCCAGATGAGTTGGAGAAGCTGCACTGTTTGATTGGAGGGTAATGAAACTGGAATAGGAAAAAACATCTTTGTAGCAGAGAAATGAGTCTAGCTGTGGGAGTACAGCCAGAAATGCTCTGTAGTGTAAGAATGGGGGTAGGAAAACAAGATATTGGAGGTGGTGTGGACAAATGGAAAGGAAAGCAGACTGTGATGAGAAACAGAAGGAAGAAAATCTAATGGGCATGGATTTCAGGGCATACCAGGACCATAAAGGGGTATTACAGTCACATTAGCAGCTGTCTGGGTAAGCTGAAAAAGGTTCACACCCTTGATATATTATCATATATATTAGGATGTGAAGAAACAAAAATGCTGAGTGATGAAGTGTGAGGGGGGCTGGAGCAGAGGTGGAAAATCCGAGGGAGAAATCAGCTCTAGGGACATCAGGGCAGGAGCAGTGGCCTGCCCAGACCCATCTGAGAGCAACTCCCTTGGCAAGCAGGAGGTTTGAAACAAAAACTGCAGGCCAAATGAAAAGAAAAGGTCAAGGTAACATTCCCTGAAGTGCGAGCTCACCAAATCCAAGTCGAAGCCACCAAATCCGAGTGTGGGAAACAGCCAGGAGAAGGAGGGATCAACCCCAGGAGTTTGCATCTGAGAAAAAAGGCTGAGAGAAAGAAATGGAGTGTTTGACAACAGCAGTCATGCGAAGGGTTGAATGCAGCATTGTTCCTCACAGGAAGAATAGTAAAGAAAGGAGATTTTCCCTAAAGAATGCAATCTTTCCCATTTAATGGCTAGTTTTGTGCACTGAGATTTGTTCCTTGCGAACGTCTGTGTAATGTTCTTCACTTTTTTTAGAAGTTCAATTCCTTACACTAAACTTCAGCTGCTGGTTCACTATAAATTTGATTATACATTGCTGACCTAGGGAAATATTATGTTGGCTTTTGTAATGGTATCTGGCCTTAGGGAGAAAAATAAATTTAGGCAAATAAAACATTGTCCAGCAATCTAGAGTAGCAACACCAACCTTCACAGACAGATTCAGATTGATAGTAAATTCTCTGTAATTGAAGATATTGATGATTTCAGTGTCATCACATTTTAATATCTCAAACTCGAAGAAACTTCGGCTGAGATGTTTCAGTTTATGAGACTAAAAGCTCCGTTTCTGAATTCACACTTTGATAATTGGGTATGCAGCACTGTTTCTATTGGATTTATAAGAAAAAAATCAGCAAGATGTTTCTTCTAAAATAGGAATTTAAACAGGATAACTATTGACCTTATTACTTCAACAACATTAACATGACTGTTTAAGTTTGAGTGGCTTATCATTGACCATACAGAACAGTGCACAAGTATCTTGTTTAATTCATGTAATTGGGGTTTCATTATCTGGCCATATATTTTTCACACCCACTTTCTCCATATTGACTGCATTAGAGTGCACTTCTGTTTTGCCAAGATTCTGCTAATGCTGTTTCTTTCTGTTCCCATAAAAAAACAGAAAGCCAAAATAGTTGTAGTCCCTAATGACTCTTCAGAAGAATAAAACTACAAAATTTGGCTGAATTAGCATTTAGTCTAAATGAGATTATTATTCCAGTCATTTCATTGAATTAATTTTAGATTTGTGTTGATATGACTAGCATCAGAATCTGGGCCACTGCCTTTCAAATACTACAAAAATAAATTGAAATGGATGATGTAACCCTTTTATGGTTTTTATCCATCTGGCTGGTCATGTCCACATTAATGAAATCAATCAGCCTGCACACAGGATAATGCAATCAATCCTCGTGTAGTGCAGGGAGATGTGCTGAATGACTTTTTAGTGTTTCTATCAAGTCTAATTTTTTATTTTAATTAGTCAAGCAGTGTAAATAGTAAATACACCTGGGACAAAATTAGTATTGCCTTAGTCTGGTGTTTAGCAAATTCTAGAGGATGCTAAAGGAATAGTACATCTGCAAATTCCCATATTCTTCGCTACGAATTTTTGTAGGATATGTAGATTTTAAACTCTGCAAAGTGCTTCAGCTCTCAACAGTAGAAAGGGAGAGAGTTCCCAAGCTTGTCAAGTAATAAAGCCGTGCTCAAGCCAAGAGATGCAGACTACAAGGACAGAGAATTTTTTTTTTTTTTTTTTTCTCGTTTTTAACATTCTTCCTTGGTAGCCAACGTTATTGCAGCTTGACCAGCGCCCTAGCTATGGGTACAGGGGTCGGGACTGCCGCAGCAACCTCTACCTGCTGCCCACGGGCGAGACCGTGTACTTCATCGCCTCCGTGGTGGTGCTCTTCAACGTCGAGGAGCAGCTTCAGAGGCATTACACGGGTCACAACGACGATGTCAAGTGGTAAGTCACCTAAGAACCAGTTTTTTCTTCGTGTAACGGTGTTTGAGGTAGATCTACTCATTTTCATTGCTCTTCTTTTAGGATGATTGAACGTTTTATCTTTTCTTTGGAATCTTCTCCTTCCTGTTTTTAAATAGGGTTGGATTATTGCCCCTCACCAGGGCATGGGTGCCCAGTACAGTTCCTTTAGGTTCAGCCTAACCAGCAAAATAGTTTTAATCTCACCTGTGGTCTTCCTGGTAGTCTTCAGGCAAGCTGACCTCATGGCAGATCTGTAAACTAGACTTGGTTTGTCTGCTGCCATGCACACATGCTAGACTGGCCTTCAAAGTGATTTAAGTGTGTTGAAGCTCAGAGAACACTAGATACCAGTAAATATCAGAATCTTTAAACTGAAATCTAAATAAACATATGGTTTATCTCGATGGTACCAGTCTGCTTGCACAGTGTAGCTGAAAAAGAGCACCTGGATTATCTGATGGGCCCTAATGTAGGAAATGAGTTTGATATCCCTTCTTTAGGTTAGGCATTATGAAATACCCATTGTCCCTCAAAGCCAAAAATAGGCCTGATAACCAAATCCGCTTGAATTGTGAGCATGTTTCATAAATTGAATTATTTGTATAATCTGGTTGTTTTACAAGGAGATTTTTACCTTGGACTTGTTCCATCTCATTTCCATCTTTCAAATTTTCTGTCTGTAGATATTTCAAAGCTTTCAGGTTTATTGGAAAGAGGATACCTTTCTGGTTTGTAAAACTAAATGAAATATTACCACAGTTCATTTTGTAGGGTACTTGGCCTCTAGAACTGCATGCAAAGCAGATGCATTGAAAAAGGAATTCAGAGGATTTTAGGACAAATAGACTACTCCAGGCTTTTTTCTAAATCTTAGTTTGCTTTTCTTAGAGGCACCAGTTAACACTGATCACAGTTTTTAAAACCTCAGTGTTGATTTTAGAATTAAAATTCCTAATTTCTGTATCCTTTCTTAACAAAGGATCTTTCTTACCTTTTGAAAAGCATTAGAGGAAGTTGGTATCTCCCTATAAAGTCACCGAATATCTGGTCACACAGTCTGGAGAACACTGTTAGAGTGGATACATCAGTTTGCTCTGGGGGACTGTCACTGGGCAGATCTGATGGGACTGACCAGATCTCTGCAGCCTCTTTTTAGAGACACTGAAGTTCAATAATTTGCTCAAACCCAAACCTCCTCGTACACTGCTTTAAATACACTGCTCACTCCTGTAAACCTGGGTGAGGTGAGTCCCACACGAGTGAGGCTGTTTGATACATACATTGAGGTATTAGGACAAATAAATTACTGCCTTCTTCATAAGGCAAGAAGAGTTTTTTGAATACAAGATCATGACAATTGTTTTGTCAGTTCTGTTTTCATCTTGCTAAGAAGTTTACACACATGTTGTGTGCTTCATATGACTAAAATAGGGCTATTTATTACAAGCTTAAGTAATACTTGTTTAAATAGGTAATCAATAGCTTAAAGTTTGGCCTCTTCTTTTCTTTTTTAGCCTGGCTGTTCATCCTGATAGGATCACTATAGCAACAGGTCAAGTTGCAGGGACATCCAAGGATGGGAAAGTAAGTGGCTGCTTTGCTGATGTATAGTTGTTTATAGTTTATAAGAATATGTTATTAAGAAGATACATGCTATATTCTTTTCCTGTTGCAGTTAAATTGTTCTTACATTTTTGGGCTGAACGGAAGCAAAACTGAATTTGAGAGTTCCTATTGCACACCATCACAGTTACCCAGTTCCATTATCAAGACTGGTCAATGGTTTCTGGTTCCATGACTTAGACAGACTGAAAGTAAATTTGGAGCTGGTCTCAGAGGCATGGAGGGATAAGGCTGCAAAGGAGAGCTGAGAGGGCAGAGGGGTGTTGGGAAAAGGAAGACATTAAATTATACAGTATACAACTTCATTTCTGATCACAGCTACCAAAACCAACCTACAAAGAATGGGTTTGGGTTGTTTGCTGAAAAAAAATAAACTTTTACTCTTGCCATCATCTAGACGAGAATATTTTTCTCTCTATTGCCACCTGTAGTGTTGTAAGCTTAGCTGTAAGCTAGGACTTTATTTGAACAGAGTTAGCTGAACATTGCTCCAAAGAGCTAACAAAAGGGAAAAAGAATGGGAACAAGCAGCGGCAGTAAAAACCATGAGGAAAAAGTTACTCAGCAGAGTACACAGCTGTTGTCACAATCAAACTATTGCAAACTTTTTGGGAGATGCCAAAGAAGAATTTTGGGATAAAAACTAGGTTGTCAATATGCTGACTACTTTGAGTGTTGTGATTTAACCCCAATAAGCAATTAAGTACCACACAGCCACTCATCCACCCCCCACACCACTCAGTGGGATGGGGAGGAGGACTGGAAAAAGGATAAACCCTGTGGTTTGAAATAAGAACAGTTGTTATTGCTATTATTACTAGATTTTAATTAAATAATAATAACAATAAAGACAACGAAAAGAGAGAAATAAGACCCCAGAAAGAGAAATCATGTACAATACAATCGCTCATCACCCACTGAGTGATGGCCAGCTCGTCCCCCAGCAGCAATTGGCCTCTCCTGGCCAACTCCCCAGTTTGTGTACTGGGCATGATATTCTGGTATGGAACATCCCTTTGGCCAGCTCAGATCAGCCATCCAGGCTCCCTCCTGGCTCCTTGTGCTGCTCCTCACTGTCAGAGCACGGGAAACTGAAAAGTCCTTGACTGAGGGTAAGCCCTGCTCAGCAACAGCCCAAACATCTGTGCTATCCACATTATTCTCATCCAAAACACAGCTCTGCACCAGCTACGCAAACGAAAATTAACTCTGTCCCAGTCAAAATGAGGACAGCGAAAAAAAATGAAATCCCAGTTCTGCAATATAAGTTTTACATAAAGATAAGTTCGCTGAGTAACATAAACTAATAATTTTTATTATGTGTTGGAGCTTTTTATTACTTACCACTGTATTTATGAAATAAAGCTCAGAAGTTTGATGTCTGTGCTTGAGAGGAATGTGGTGTATAGGTATGTAAAAGCCACTTATGTAACTGAGGTACTGATGTGGCCTTGGGCCTTTTTGACATACATTTATTTATGTTTAAGGACAATTTCACTGCTCGTGGGCAGGAAAGGCTCCACCAGCTTCCCGGGGCTGCCCTCTGGTGTCTGCGGGAAGCATCGAGGGCTCCCGGAGCCAAAGGCTGAGCCAGGGGTGGGATGGAGGGAGAGGGGACCACGGAGCTTTCACAGGGAGCTGATCGAGGGCCAGGATGTATAGCTGGAATTTTATTTCCAAAAAAGCAATCTGGTTCTGATTACGGTTGTAAAGAAGAGTTTGAACATACATAAAGTTCTTTTCCCCAGCCATTTTTATGATGTTGAAACGAATTACATTTTAGAACTTCCTAAGCTTCCCTTTACACTTTTACCTTTTACATTTACCAGAGTTATCTCGGTTGATGTGGTTTAAACTGTTCCTGGGCCTAGCAGTAAATCCCGTGTCGCAAAGTCACCCACAATTTTCACTTCCTGACGAGTATCTCAGTGGCCATGAACTTCAGTGAACTAACTGAGCTCACTGAGCCTCTGGATAGTCCCAAATATTGGTCCTAGGCACAGTCACCAGCAAACCATTTCTAGGGTATCTATATTTACATGGGTGACTCCAGAGAAGTTCTGATCATTTCCATACCTTCAATTGTGATAATTTTATTTTTCAGATGAATTCTCTTTTTTAAAACCCTGGTGTGTTTTTGCCATCATTGTTTCAGCTGATGTTTTCCCTGTGTGTTTTATAGCAATTGCCACCACACGTGCGTGTCTGGGATTCTGTAACTCTGAACACACTGCATGTCATCGGAATGGGGTTTTTTGACCGAGCTGTCACTTGCATTGCTTTTTCTAAATCTGTAAGTAAAGTAAATGAGTAGTCACATTAAGACTGTTTGCTGGGAAAATCTTTGAAATCTTTCAAATTTAGGTGACCAAAACAAACTTCCAGGTTGTCTTTTCTCTCAGGTTCCTCTTTAGAGGAGGAAAGCTTGCAGCCCATTTGTTTCCAACAGTTTAGGTTGCTATTAAAGTTAACAATATCTCAGCAGTCTAGGAGATTTACCATATGCTTAAAATAAGCTGCAATTAATTTCTTCAGCAGTTGCAAATATACTTGTGTACTGGAAATTTCAGCATCCCTACTTTTCTTGAATCCTCCTATTCTGTGTCTCCCTACAAAAGAAATTTACTCTCTCTGCACCTTTCAATCCTCTCACTGTGCCTAAAGTGATTGATAAAAGAATTTTTAAAAATGGAGGCTCCCATAGGAGAATCAAGATCTTTTGCTTAAAAGCAGCAAAAGCATATGGATAGAGGATTGTAAAAAAGAAAAATCCTGTTGTTTGCTTCCTGGCATCATCGTTTGAACTCTAATCTATCAGAGAGATAAAGCAAATATTTGTATGCTGATATAGGCAGCATTTGAGTCCCATACCAAAATTTGAGTCTGTGACCTGACTCGTGCAAGCCTCAGAGCCCCCGTGTACATCAGGATCTGTGAGCAGTGGATGTGGTGGTGTCTGCTTATCTTGACAGAATTTTTAAATAGGAAAGGACTACCTGGTGTATTCCCTAGGCAAAATTTACTGCAGTGAACATTCCTACAAAGAATCGAAATCCACTGATGACTACGTTTATAGGAAGTAGAAAAGAGAGGGGTGCATTGGGAGAATTGTTAAGGATCCAAAGGTGAAAGCTGACACAGTTCGACATCACCTTTGAAGGATAAAGAGGAATAACAAGCAAATGCTCCTTAAACACCCCCCTGGAGGGAAACAGGTGCATAATAACAGAGGATCACTATAAGCATTTGCCAGAAGAAAGCATTTAATGTGTTTTCTTTGTGATGTTGGTCATTGGCCTGTTCTGAGCATCACTTCCCGTTCTGTAGCAGTGCTCCTCTCACTTTACACAGCCCTCTCCTCAGGTTTTACTCCTGTCTCTGCCCCACCTCGTGGCTTGCCTTGGCACAGTTATTTTTGTAGGCGTGTCTGGCATGTGTATTGAGGGCCTGAATCATCAGGATAACAACCCAGCAACCTCATATGTAAAAAGACACATCAGAAAAATGGGTACCAACAGGAGAAGGTCTAGGAAATATGCATGAAGAAAGAATGAAGGAATTAGGGTAATTAAGATTAGAAAGAGTGATAAACGTCACAGCTATAAAAAAGACACCAGTCAGAAATAAGTAATTTTCTAATTCCTTACTGTGTTCTCTGATTTTGAACCATTATACCAACATGAAGAATAAAATTGTTTCCTGTGGCAACAGACATCTGAGAAGAAATAATTGATTTAAATTGCAAAGAAAGAAATGCAGTATAATATCAGGAAAAGCTTTCTTAATAAAATAGATAATGATGTGTAGTTTGCCTTTGGAATTTCCACTACTGAATATTTGCAAAGAGACACCTACCACATTCCTGACATTTGTCTGCAGTTTGCAAGAGTTCATTTTCTAGGTCCCTTTTTAGCTTTGTTTTTCGATGACCCTATAAATCATTATGTTTTCTGGAGCTCTAACTACAATTATAACAGTTTGATTGTAAATATGTGTAAATATCTCCACTTACACATAAATAATTCGTTATTTTGAATGTGTATTCCTACGTTCCTCGTGTTCTTTGGGTAATACATTAATATTTCCCATGTTTTGCCTCAGAACGGAGGAAGCAGCCTGTGCTCTGTGGACGACTCCAACGACCACGTGCTGTCAGTGTGGGACTGGCAGAAAGAAGAAAAGCTGGCAGATGTCAAGGTGTTGCAATAAGATATTTTATACAACTTGCTTGTATGTAGATCTGGTTTCTTGTAATGAAATGTCTTTCTGTATTTAACTTTCTGTGCCTTTTTAACGTCGCCACTGTATAAAAGGCAAGGAACATCAAGAACGGGAATATTTTCTCTCTGTTGAGATTTTCCCAGTAGTTTTGGATTTTTTAACATTTTGCTGTTGTTGTCATTCTAGAATTGATTAGAAAATTCTAGGCAGCAATGATAGGAGCATGTGCAGGAAAAATGTCCTGAGCTAATCTTTTGTGTAGAACATCTCGTTATCTGACATGGGTTTGAAGAATACATGATGATACTAACTTAAAAAAATATAAAATCTTTTGACTACAAAGTATTCCAGACTATGTTAGTAAATTAATATCTCAGAACTTTTCACATGTCAGAAGTATCAGTTTATCTAACTAGAGAACCATGTAATATTGTTTCCTTTCCTTTGCATTTTAGATTTTGATACAATGTTTTTCTTTTTCCTTCCAAGTGCTCTAATGAGGCTGTATTTGCTGCAGATTTTCACCCTACTGATACAAATATAATAGTTACTTGTGGAAAATCACACCTTTATTTTTGGACACTAGAAGGGAATTCCCTTATTAAAAAGCAAGGATTATTTGAGGTAAAATAAAATATTTTTCTAATTTTCTGTTTATAGTAATGATACAGTCATATAGAACTAAGGTGTAATAAGGTTTGGGAAAATCAAAACAAGGGATCATTATTAAACTTGAAATGTTACAGAAGCTCAGGTGACATTCATGGTGTGGCACAGAGACCATTTCCATGGGTAAAACTTCCACATTGAAATTTTGAAATGCATTACCATATTGTTCCTTGTATTATTTTTCCTATATTCTCTTTGCCATGTACCTCCACCCTCCCACCCCACACCCTGGGCAAAATAAAATTACCTTAAAACTCTCTATGATTATCTCAGGTTAAAAAAAAAAACAAACCAAAACAAAACAAAAAAACAGAGAGTTTGATGGAGGAGATGATGATGGAGGAGATTTTTATTTTGTCAGAGGAAAGACCCCCAAAAAATACATTTGTATGAATTGTCTTCCCTTTTACTCTGTTCTGCTCAGCCACATGCACATATGTCATTCAAATACAGATTGAGCTGACCACTCTTTGGTAAATATCATTTTCATTTCAAGGTTTTGATTTGGTTTTGTTCTTGAATATAGACCAAGCTATAGAGCAGTTGCATGCAGAACTGAGGGATATTTGCAGTGACTGCAGATAACTCCAGTGACTGGTAGTTAACTGCTTGTGGAGTTGTGGCTCTCAAGGACAGTGAGAATAAATATTTGCAGTGTCAGTTAATATACTTTGTTTGAAATCAGAAGGAGATGCTGAGAGAATGCATTGTTACATTTTATTTCTCATGCGTTTTTAATAGATTGTTCTCTCTGTTCTGGCTCTGTGGTCTTGATGATTTTTGGAGGTGGAAAAGGGTGGTGGCCCAACTTGAGAAGTTCTTAGTTTGAAGGGAGAAAGAGGTCATACACATAAGTTGTCAACATGGAATGTGTAATGTCCTTAGAAGCTACCAGTGATTTTTTTATTCCCTTATACATTTAATGTTTTGTTGCTGTCAGTGCCTTAAATGCAGGGATTTCATTACTGAACCCTGGGCCCCTTTCAAGAGATGATTCCTTAATTCTTAAACTACAGCCAAACCCTCTATTAATATTTTTTTCTCCTAGAAACTTTGCAGTTAAAAATTATATAATAAAGCTTGTTTGAAACTTTGGCCATTTCTAAATACTCAAAGTCTTTGTCACTCTGCAGTAGTTGGGGGATGTGGTTTATCTCAGAGCATTCCTGGTCAAGTGTCACCTGTTGCCAGACCTTCTCACTCACTCTGTCCCCAGCTTGCAATTAAAGGGTGCAGGGTTGGGCCACAAACCTCAGCTGGTGCATCTTCTGCCCTTGCACAGATTATTCTGTTTTGACTGCAGGAATGTGTTTAACTCTTGTAGATATTTAAGTAATAATAGAGTTGTATAAGACTAAACCAAATTATCCAAATGCATAAAGTTAAAATCCATGGGTTGTGTGTTGCTGTGAGTGTATATTTTTCATAACCATGCAGAAACAAGAGAAGCCAAAGTTTGTCCTGTGTGTGACCTTTTCTGAAAATGGTGATACTATTACAGGGGACTCAAGTGGAAACATTTTGGTTTGGGGGAAAGGTAAGATAAAATTTCACTATTAACTTCAATCTTAGTATTAAAAACTGCAAATGTAGACTTGAGTGTAGAGTTTCTTTTTAAGAAGAATAAATTTTGTTTTATCTTGAGCTCTTTCCCAAGACCAATCCAGCAGATTATGCCTGGATTCTTTCCTACAAGAGGCCAAAGAATATTTATACCTAACTGCTAGAGCACAAAATTCTATCGAATGTGTTCCCCAAGGTCAAAGACTGAATCACAGAGCTCTGCCAGCATGTGGGGCTTTTACTGATGTAAGAGATGCCAAGGAAAGCTCTTTCCTTAATCATTGGGATAGAAAGAAACATTGTTAATGTAATTGATGATCTCCAGTCTCCTACACTGGTCCTCTCTACTATTTGCAGAAATTATGCCTATTGACACACGTTTTTAAAAAGACAACAATTAGCAGTATTTGTTTTCCTCGGAAGTCAAGCTAAAATGTATTCATATCTAATTAAATTCCTCAGCTTCATTTCAGAAGAACAGATGGATAGGAAGAACTTCTTAAAAAGCATTTCCTAGTAAGAAGAGACCTTTTTTTAGGCAGCAGAAGGCAATGCCTGCCAGAGGGCAAACAGCAGCAACATCCTAAACGTTTACTTAGTGCCTGAGATGCCATGCATAGGAAAAAGGAGAATTCCTTAAAGGAGGCCTGATTAGTAAAGGAAGAAGGGGTATGGATGACAGCTTTTTCTTATTTACTCAGTGCTTTCTCCCGAGATACTACTCAAAGGGATAAGATCCCAAAACAACACAGTGGATCAGTTACCCAGTTGAGCCTTACTGAGCTGTTTTTGTCGATTTCTTTTTCAATCAAGGACTGTCAGCTAATTATCTCCTTGGCCACTACAGTGCTGTTGGAGATGGGTGGATATGGTGTTTGCAACTTGGCTTCTCATTTATTTCCCTTGCCTTTTCCCTATGGTAATTTAAAGCAAGGCACTTCAACACTTTCCCTTCTAAACTGACTTTAGAAATTGCAGAGTCTCATGTCCCTGTTTTTTGCTGTTATTTTGGACTGCCAGCAGACAAGGGAGATGGGGCAGTGCACTGCTCAGGGGCCAGTTGGCCATCATGCTGGCAGAATAATTTCTGCCTTGACTGCAAGCAGCCTCTTCTGCCCTTTCTCCCAGAAATAAAAGGGAATTCTCAGTGTGCTCAAAATCTCCTCAACTTCTGCCAGCTCTTTAGGGTTGGACAAAAATGTTTTTCTTGTTTTTCTATCTCAGTACAGTGTACTTTCTATGTCTTCACTACTTTTGACTCAGAGCTCTATGTGCAAGAGAGGGCTGCCTCCACCAGGTCAGAGTACCCTTAGCAAAAACTTCTCTCAATAGAAACCAGTTGTACCTGACACTTTATATCCATAGACGTGGATGAAGGAAAAGGCAATTGTTTTTTCCTAACTTGCATCAGCCCCTCACTTGAGCTAAACATCAAGTTAGCCAAGTTTTGATGCAAGGTGCATATTTCGGTTATAGAATCACTAGCAATAATTTATTTGCACTTCATAATAGTAATGATTCACCAAATTAGAGATACTTAATCTAATGTAGTTGGTTTTGAAGGTGTTGAGTCTAAGAAGTTACTTGAACAAGCCAAGTTTATCAATAGAGAAGTACAGGCTTCTCTGGAGATTGATCAGCACGTTCTGCCAGACACACAAGAACTTCTAGTTTTGTCAGATTTTGGTACAAGTTCAGAATCTGGAGGCTGTAGAGTATCTTTGGAGGATAAAAGTGACTGGGTTATGGTTTCTTTGCTGATAAGGTGTGTAGTGCTACTGCAGGTCAAATATGATGTCAAATTATTTTGCTTAAACCCCCATGAAAGCTTTAAATAAACCTATTTTACTTTGTCCATGACCTGGACGGAGTATGTATACTTTCCATTTTTGAGATGGGGGAATATATCGTAAG
Organism: Daphoenositta chrysoptera; assembly: GCA_013397915.1. Classification (NCBI taxonomy): domain Eukaryota; kingdom Metazoa; phylum Chordata; class Aves; order Passeriformes; genus Daphoenositta; species Daphoenositta chrysoptera. Next base: position 294,955 of record VZRO01004193.1, read on the forward strand.
ATGTACTGATTCAGCCTCTTCTGTGGGTCTGTGTGTTTTGGTCCAGCATTCCATATCATTGTTTAGATGCAATCCTTGACAGATAGTAGAGATAGTAGAGAAATGGAGAAAAAAAGGGGGGAAGGAGCTATTAAGCTGAGTATTTCCATAGTAATGTCTCTTTTCTTCTATGCAGGTACCAACAGAATAAGCCACGCAGTTCAAGGAGCACACGAGGGTGGAATATTTGCACTGTGTATGCTGCGAGATGGCACGTTGGTATCAGGAGGTGGAAAAGACCGAAAGCTGATATCTTGGAATGGAAATTACCAAAAAATTCACAAAACTGAGGTGATGTTGCTTATCTTGAAATTACTCTGCTACTTAAAATGAAATTCTGTTGTCCTCTGGGCAGCTTTCTTAATAATTTTTTTTTTTTTTCTTATGGGTGTGTATTCTGTGGGAAAGCAAATCAATGGTAAAATACAATATTATCATGTGCTGAGTTGGAAGGGATTCATCAGGATCATCGAGTCCAGCTCCTGGCCCTGCACAGGACACCTCAAGCTTTGAGTCCTCAGGTCATTCCTGTGATTCCCTACTCATTAACATAATATTTCCTTTCTAAGTTCTATGGTAACTGGAAAACAAACCTTGTGTTCGTATCTTTCCATATTATTTCTTCCTTTCTTTGCATTTCATAATGTGAGGTAATGTTTAACTTCAGAGTATTACAGTATTGAAATGGTTTTGTGCTTTCTCCCTTCCCAAAATGATGTGAGGATTTTTTGAGGGTTTGAATACTTAAAGCTTTTCAATAATTTCTTGGTTGATGATGCTGTTTTTTGAATATGATTTAAACAAAATTTGAAAGTTAATCTACTTGCTATGTAGGAACTTAAAAGTTTAAAGCAGAATTTGTTTGGACAGAACTACAATGACTGTTTACATGCTGAATGTAAGAGAAGAATCAGCATAAAACTCTGAGGAAGGGCTTCAACTCTACTATATAATATTAAATAATAATGTTAAATGTTGCAAATATAGATGCAACTGGAATGTCATGTCTGTTTTTGCAATTCAGTTTTTAGCACAGAGTAAGGTACATGCTTGTGCTGTTTCTAAGTGTGGTGCCCTTCTTTTTCTCTTATTTGTTGGTATTCCTTGTTATTTTACATCTCCCCTTGAACTTTATTTTGGAGATTTGCACTGGCTCTTTCAGAACCTAGGCTGCAATTAAAGAAACATTCATTGCAAGAAAATGCTCTGAGAAAATGAAATGTTTAGTCAGCTATCACAGCTGCAATTAAATGCTATTGAATTAACACAGCCTGAAGGAAGCTTTTGTGTTTCTTGAAATACTTGGTTTCTCTGAGTATTCTGTAGATAAGGATGTTTGTAGGTAAGAATGTCTTGCAGTGTTACAGAAGTTACTGAGGTGATTCAAGCTGATACAAAGTTTTGCAAGACAGGCACATGTATTAATTTGTTTCATTTCTTCACTGTGCAATAGTTACTAAAACACATTTGCTAGGCCACGTGTGGTTAAAAATGGCAATCCTTGACAAATTGTCAGACTTACCTATCCTTTTGTTTGTTATGACCACAGATTCCAGAGCAGTTTGGTCCAGTAAGAACAGTGGCAGAGGGAAAAGGGGACGTTGTATTAATAGGAACAACCAGAAACTTCGTCCTACAGGGAACACTGTCAGGAGATTTCTTCCCAATTACCCAGGTAAGCTGTGTTTCCTTAGGAGAACACTTCTAAGTGTGTAAGAGCAGTAAAGATACTGCTTAAAGTTGAGTTTCATAAATATGCATCTATTTGATTATTATTACAGTACTTTTGGCAGTAAGAATCATTATAAATATGTATCCACCCAGAGCTAACGTGTTTTTGGAATGTTTTAATATGTAGTCTGGTCATTTTAATACTGTTTAAACATGATGGCCTGTCCTTCTTGTCAAAAACCATCTCTGCTTGTGTAGGGTCACACAGATGAGCTGTGGGGACTTGCAGTCCATTCCTCTAAGCCTCAGTTCTTCACATGTGGACATGACAAACACATCACGCTCTGGGATGCAACCACTCACCATCCTGTCTGGGACAAGATTATAGAGGTACACATTTATTAAATACAGCCCTCCTCTTATAGAAATTCTCTAGTTCTTCTGGTTTTTTCTTAAGATTATTGATTAAAAATATCTTAAAATACTAACCTTGAGGAAAAAATAATTTCATGTTAATCTATTTTTGTCGTAGAGATCAGTGTAAAAGCTTTTTAATGTAGCTATTCTGAGTACAAGTTGGATTAAATGCATTGTTTGAACCTCTGGGTTATTCAATGAAATATCTTAGCATTTGCTATGAAATTGTACTTTAAAAAAATTAGGAAATTTTCCTTTCTGGAATGCTGTAGTGTTTTAGAAACTGTGCATAGAAATTCTGGATCTCAACAATTCTCTGAAATTTTCTTTAGAGTTAGTAATTCTTTTAAATTAGTCACTTGCTTATAATTAATGAGAATATCCTTTCCACCTAGCCTCTAGGGCTAGTAATCACCAATTACTAAAAATGTCAACAGGTTTGCTGAAACAGCTATAATGTGATACTGTTTTAAAATACAGAAAATTAGGGACACAAGTATTTCCATGAGATAGGTCACTAAACTGGGTTTTTTGCTTACATTTTAAAATTATGTTTTAATGGTATCAGAAAAAAAAAAGCTATTTCTATTGGTTTTGTCTGCTATAACTTGAAGAGTTCAGGACCTCATTCTTCGTAACTGAACAAGTATTAGAAAGAAAATGCTTACCTTGTTTTTAGACATATGTTTAAATTGCAAGAAAAACACTAGAATTTTACAAAGTAAAATGTTTTAAGCTTGCATATCAAAATAAGAAACCCAGTTTATGGCCCTTAATCCCCCACTGAGCTGCAGCTTGGCAGGTGCTGGCAAAAAGAGTTGGTGTGTGTAGGAGTCAGGATTTACCCCTCCTGCAAAGTCACACACCTTTGCTGGATAAGGGACTTGCTTGTCCTTTGGACTGTAGGTAAACTGCAGCTTTGATGCTTAATTCTGAGGTCAGCTCTAGTTTAAGAAGTTATTTTTATCTCTTCTTTGTGATTTGTTGAGAAGCTGCCATTGCCAATATTATTGTTATGAAATCACTTGCCAAGTTATTTTTAGAGAGTAAAGAAAAGAGTGGCCTTGTATAGAGGGAAAAGAAGTTAATTGGATAATATTTCAATTAGTTAAAAGTGCTTTTTTACCCCTGGACTTTATATTGAAAGAGAAAAAACAACCCCAAAAAAATCAACAAGAGAGTTTTACTGTGTTCCAGAGGCAGATAATTGAATTGTATTTTTGCTAAAACTTGACAACTTGGACTGGTAAAAAAGTCTGCTTCTTTCTGAAACATTTTAGGATCCAGCACAGTCTTCAGGTTTTCATCCTTCAGCATCTGTTGTTGCAGTAGGGACGCTGACTGGAAGGTAAGATGTGCAGAGCTACACCTTGGCCACCAAAAACCACTGATTTCTCCAGCTCACATCCAAGTCCATGTTCATTCTCTATTGATTTCTACTGAATGTCACAGTGAAATTTATTTGTGTTGTCTCAGTGCCTAGAAACCCTAGGCTTGGGCTAGTACCCTGTGTTTGCTGAGTGCTGCATGAACCAAGAGGTGTTTTTTTTGTCCTGGGAGAGTGGCAGTGTAAAATCAGTGGGAACAGGACATTTGGAGAAGGCAGGAATTCCAGGTGAGCTGTGAGACCAGGCATGGGAGGCACTGTCACCATTCCAGTGACCCAAATGTTAAATCTTTGTGTCCACTGGGACAGAGGAGGGGCTAAAGGAGGCTGGGAGAGTGGGTTAACTTTGCAGATGTGGAGACATTTCCTCTGAGACCTTTAGGGCTGCATGGAGGAAATCACACGGAAGAATTTTGTGTGTTGGATGTTTTGTGTGTTAAAGATGTAGCAAGCGGTTCATGATGCCTAAAGCAGTGACAACCAGAGGCTTTAAAAAATTTGGGGAATGTTCCACTGTGCTAGACATAGAGTAAAAATGCACATTAAGAGCCTTGTTCTGCATGAAGAGTGAGGGGTAACCAAGGCAGAGGAAACTGAGGTGCAGGGGAGTGTTTCGGGAGGTCGAGCCCTTGGTCACAACAGGCAGCTGCTGGATTTATATGTGATTTTCTCACTGCCTCTGCCCAACTTCAGCCTCTCCTGTGATGGCACTTGAGGGCAGACTTGGCTGTCAGCACTGAAAACATTTCCAGCTCACTAAGAACATATGGGAAGCTTGTAGGTTATGAGGCAAGCTTATTTCAGATTGTATGTCAGTCCTAAATAAAGGACTTGCTTTTGTTACTGAGTGTACTTTATTTACTAAATAAAGTAAAACAAAAGGAGAAGCTTTGAGAGGAATCTTTTCTTTGTCTTTAATAATCTGATGCAAGTATTGAAACGCAAATTTTGTCTTTGTCCTTTCTACATGTTTCCACAAACTAATTTTTGGTTCAGTAAAATTAATTATTAAATTAAACTACCGAAAAAATAATAAATTAGTTCACTTTAAAATAAATTAATTCATCTCTTTCTTCTCTCAGAAGACAATGGTGCTGATGCTTGCTTGTGTTTTCCCTTGCTCTAGGATTTAATGCAGGCATCAAATTAAACATCAGCATAGCATAGAGGAAGGTCATTAAAGGAGCAGGGACATCACAAGCAATGCTTACTTTATTCTTATGCATGACATATTAAAACACTATAATCTGAAGATTGATATTGAGGTCAATGCCTGATCATTTTTATGGTTAAAAAAGATGTGAAAGAAACTATCCTTGTGATAAAGTAAAAACAGACCAAACTGTGTAGCAGTTGCTGTTTTTCTCTTCTTGGTATAAAACTTATGCTATTTTGACAGAAGAAAAGTTGGTCAAGATTACAGTAGATTTCAATTCCTTATGGAATGATGTATTGGCCTCTTTCTGTGTTTACAACAGGTGGTTTGTGTTTGACACAGAAACAAAGGACTTGGTCACTGTACACACAGATGGAAACGAGCAGCTGTCCGTAATGCGTTACTCACCAGGTCTGAGAGCATTTATTTACTGGGGGGAAAAAAGTTGAGTTTTATTAAGTTAGGGGTTGGTTTGTTTTAAAAATAATAACATTTTTAAAGTTTTAAAATAATTCCCTGCTTGCCATACCGAAGTTGAAAATAAGTGTGCCGTGAAACATTGGCAGGACTTTATGCGTGGTATCTAAAGCTCTGGTTTTCTTTTTCCTCCATCCCCAACACATTCAATATGGTTTCACTGTGAAGAAGGGAGGAAAAAAAAAAAAAGGCTTAACTCTGCAGGTTGTTGCAATAGGGTTAGCCCTAAATGGACTTTAGCTGGTTCAGAAATGTTATGTGTTTTTAACAGTAATATTTATTTGTATAAAATTGCTGGTTTGTAGTCTTGAAAGATACATCAATGTGCAACTGGAAAATTAAACATAGAATTTCATTTTTTCATTCTAAGAACAGTTCCTCTTTTCTGTGACACACAAACTTTTCAAAATTAGCCTAAGTTCTTTCTTACAGGAATAATTGCAGCTCACTTTTGTGTTTATAGATGGAAACTTCTTGGCAATAGGTTCCCATGACAACTGTATTTATATATATGGTGTAAGTGAAAATGGAAGAAAATACACTAGAATTGGCAAATGTTCAGTAAGTAACCTTTTTTCTCCTGGTTCAGTATTAACACCCAAAGTGCATTTTGTAGCACTGTATTAATATTATCACATTGTGACACACTGTTAGTGCAGTTAATACAATATTTTTCCTCTTTGTAGGGTCATTCCAGCTTTATTACTCATCTGGATTGGTCTGTTAATTCACAATATCTCGTGTCTAATTCAGGAGACTACGAAATCTTATACTGTGAGTAAGAATTATATTTAGTCCTTTTGTGCAAAGTTCAGGCAGTCTAACACAGATTTAAAATTTAAATGAGACCATATAACTGCCAAGATCAACCATATGTTTTAATTCATCTGGTGTAATCAGAAATCTATACAATTTGAGAACGAAAAATGTTGTTATGTGGGGTTTCTTTCTTTTGTAGGGATCCCCTCTGCTTGTAAACAAGTTGTGAGTGTTGAAACAACTCGAGATATAGAATGGGCCACTTACACCTGTACTTTAGGATTCCATGTTTTTGGTAAGTATATTTCCTCTTACAAGCTCTTACCATTCTTCTTATTAACAAACACTTGGAATGCCAACTTTTGCTTAGGAAACATGACTATTCATAATTCAGGGAAAAATACAGAACTTCTGTTATGCCGTTTTTATTACAATCTGTCTTCTTATTTCAATCCAGAAAGACTCTGATTTAATATTCTTGCTAGCTTCAAGTACAAATATCAAATTACAACATAAGTGGGAGATAAGGGAAAAATCACACACTGCCCTTTCTGTCACAGTAGAGCAGCTTCTCATAATTTTAAATTTAACGTACCAGTTCTGTGAAATTGTCATGTATTTAGGCAGCTACTGGGTTGAATCCCTGGTTTCATTTGCTCTAGTTACTGTGCAAACACAAAATGGATGATGGTCTCCCTCATTAGGAACTTATCATGTATCGTGGTACAATCTGTAAATGGAGTGAAAGAAATTCAAAAAGAAAAACGTAACAAAATCAAATGGTTTGTTTCCATGGGACTTCTCTTTTGCCAGTTTTGAAGGATCCACTTTCCCCAGTTGTACTGATTCTACAACGTGTGCAGAGTGAGGCAGGTGGTTACAAACATTGAGGACAAGAAGCTTCAGATTCTTGAGTCCTCAAGAGAAAATAGGAAGCCACGGTAGAAGTTCAGAGAAGAGTCTGGTTTAGTGTAAGTGGTAAACAAGGAAGATTTGCACCCGTGTTTCAAGTAGAACAGATGCAGGGATGTGTTTGAAGGCAGCCAGGAAGGACATGTTTTGAGAGCCTGAAGATGCTGTGGCAGCAGCAGTATGCTGGGAAAACAAATTCAAATTTCCTGTCATTTAACTGACAAGCAGTGCTTGGATATCACTTGGATATCACAGCATGCAGATGTAGTAAAAGCAGGAAATCCTGGAAGATTGGCTGCGTGTTGACACGATATATGTTTCATTTAAGGGATGGGGGCCCTTATGGAATTATTAACTTGTTTCTGGGGTTCGAGTATACCTGACACATAGTTACAGAGCTACAAGGTCTATGCATTTAGCATCACAGGTTCAGATACTCTGAGATGCTAAATACTTTATGTGAGGATTCCTTACTTTTTAATTCAGATTCATGTAAAACACAGTGCTATTGGAATCTGGGGCTGCTTTTGGTGCATGGAAAGTCAGAGGAGAGAGACACCCGAGAGGGATTTTCCCCATGCCTCACAACAGGTCAGCTCTTGGAGCCAGACCGTGGGACAAAATAATCTACTGAGCAAGGAGGAGAGATGACACTGATGAAGCTGAAGTGTTACAAAACCCAACGCTTTTTAAAATATTTCTTTAACAAAAGACTTACTACAATTTGATTACAAACCCAGTTAGTGCCTACTGCTCTCAGTAGGGACGGAGTACTTCGGAAAGTTGAAATAAGTCAGATGTTTTCAAAGTATCTGAGTGGGATGAACCCTGTTGTATCTGTAAAAAAAAGTGGTTAGTGTCAGCTTGAGACCATTAGTACTTATTTTCAGCACCTCACAGAGAACAGGCAAAGTACTGAAAAACTGGAGAACAAATGCAATATCTGCAGGATCATATATCTACCTTCAGAGCCCGTATGGAGAGGCTGAAGTGCAAAGTGAGTGGATAGAATAATAAATTGAAGAAGCACATAGATTATGAGTTGGGAACCAGTCCATTTTTTTGGAAGTCAATCAGTACTTTGGGGCCTCAAGCAGCCAATTACATCAATCTTCACATCCTTGCTGGGGTCACCCCACTGGACACAGAAGCAGCAATCACAGCATCCAGCATGTGAGGCTTCTAATATATTGATTTCTCAGTAGCTACTGGCTAACTGAAACTAGGGATATTTCCTGCCTCTGGTAGAACCACATAAAAATCAGAAACTATGCAGAGCACCCACAGATCAGCATAAACCAATGCAGGGGGGGAAAAGGAGCATTAGTCAGTCTGGAAGTGTTGAGAGATGATTCAACTGGAAGTCAATAGCCTGGAAGGAAGTGAGCTTGAGGGAGGATGTTTTAGTGATACAAACACCTAAATGTGAAGGAGCAACGACTTTAAAACACTTACTGATCTATAAGCTCTTTCAAGAGCCACGTGCTGCTGGATACACAAGCAAGGTATCAGTTCATAGCACATGCCCAGTTTTGAAAAAAAATAGTGTTTGAGGTGAAGAACAGGAACAGAAGAAATCTAAGATAGTGTACAAAGCCTGAATACCCTGCAAGCAAAGCAGAGCTCAGACTGGTTGGGTTCAAAACCAACTAGAACACTGTAAATTGAATATTACGTTTGTTTGAATATATTTATTAATAGCATACCTGATAAATCAGCATGTAAAGTTTGTAAAGCTGCAGGATTAGCAAGTTGCCTTGAGAAATAGAGGAGTGGTATGAAAAAAGGAAGCAATTCAATAGAGCCGAAGAGGAGGCTCCACACCAGAACGGCAGAACCCAGTTGTACAAATGCAGAGCAGATGAGAGCAGACCTGCACAGAAACACCAGATCACTCTTGAATACAAACTGAACAAGAGTCAACAGCATTATGCTCGTGTAGGAAAGGCAGATACATTAGTGGGATGTGTAATGAAAAGGATGCCATGTGAAATGTGAAATAATCGTCCATTTATCAGGATCTCCTTCAGTCACAGCTGGAATGGCTGCTTCTGGTTTTTGCACGTTGGGCCAACAGATAATGTGCTGACCAGCAAGAATAATTAATTATCCATCAAAATATTGTACTGGGAGAAGAGATGTAATGAATGACTTTTAGAGAAGAAGAGGAAAAATAGCACGGCATCAGTCTTCAAATGAGAGAAAGGAAATGGTCTTTTTTACGTGTCTGCAAAGGATGGGAAAAAATATGGACTACTCTTTCAGCAAGGGGTTCCAATTTGCATATTCATAAAAACTGATAGTGAGGCACTGGGACAAACTTTGAAAGAACCAAAAGATTCAAAGGAAAACCCTGCTATCATCCTTCCCCAATTTCAAAATGGCAGTCTTGTTTCTTCAACCATTTCCTTCAGGGGTTATTTCCAGCTTGTCACAGTGACCTCTTGGGAAGACTCCTGTCTCTTTTCAGCTAGCATTTGATATTCATACAGCCTCATTTTTGTCAAAACAGATATTTAAAACAGCTTTTCTGTGTCTCTTTGTTCTGCATATTCATAATTCCACGAGCAGCAATTATCAAGTTTCTTTGCAGCTTCCATTTCTTTGGGCCTCTTTCACTATCCCTGATCTATCAACGAGGTGTTTGCACACACATCAAGAAAGCTGAGAGCAGTCTACAAATAAGACTTTGTATTTTATTTACAGCAATTTGTAATTCCTTAAAAAGACATGGTGGTAGTGAATTGCTGTGCAAGGATATAAAGGCTGTATTTGGGAAGAACCAAATCGGATTAGATCAAATTTAAATTAGAAAATCGTAACAAAAAGAAAAAAGCCCACAGTACTGCATAAAAAAATCTGATAGTTCAATAACCGGGTGATTTTAGTAAAATTGTAATTTATTACAGGCAAGTATTCAGAGGCTTTATAGATGTGGTGCATGGATTTGGTCTTTGCACTGTTGACCTTACAGTTTAATTTTAGAACACTACTCCATGCAAGAACAGCAAATAGTACAGTATGTGGGGAAGGAAGAGAAGTATGTACAGTAGAACAAAAGCATTTAAAAACTTTATAGTAGGTTCTTCAGTTTCTTTTCAAGGGATCTTTTAATTAATAAATAATAACTTGAACTATATAATGTCTTGTTTCATAGGTTTTAGACCTTAGTAATATGAAGAAAGTACTTTTGGATTATGCTCTAGTCCAAAAAACATACCCATGTAATGTGAAAAAAGCATGCTAACTCATAGATAAGCAGAAGGGAAAACAAAAGCAGTAATTGTTACTTTTCCACATAACCATATGAAAATCCTTTCAGGCTCAGACACATGACTGTAATTCAGCAGAATGCTTTTTCTCAGAGTAAAAAGCACTTTGCTGACTAGAGGGAATAAAGCATTTTTTAATGTGCTTGATTACCTGTTAGGATCTGGACTTGTGCTGGTACGGAAGTACACACTCTGACTCAGGTGCAGTTATTTTTATAGTTTTTTCTTCTCCTTAAACAAGTCATCCTTTATTAATATTTTAACAGCAACTTAGGCTGCCACTTTTATTTCCATGTAGAAGCCTTTAATTGGTGCCTCTGTGTTTCAGGTGTATGGCCTGAGGGTTCAGATGGGACAGATATCAACGCTGTCTGTCGATCACACGGGAGGAAACTGCTATCAACAGGAGATGACTTTGGCAAAGTACATCTCTTCTCATATCCATGCTCGCAGTTTAGGGTAAGATATTTCCCAAAAGTTTACTCTTTTGATTTGTACAAATGCATTAAATGTTGTTTTCCTATGAACAGAAAAACCCCCAAACACATCAAAACAGGAAAGATGGGACTATTTATACATCTAAGGCATTTATTTAGGCTTAATTGAGACAGCAATTAAATTTAAAAGTTAATTTAATATTAAAATACTTTAAAGAACGACGTGATGCCTTGGTTTCACTGTCATATGAATGTTCTAAGGAGGTGCTTTTATGACAGCTGCTATTCTCACTCATGTGGTGTTTTCCAGGCTCCCAGCCATGTGTACGGTGGACACAGTAGTCATGTAACTAATGTAGATTTTCTCTGTGAAGACACCCATCTCATCTCCACGGGAGGGAAGGACACGAGTATTATGCAGTGGCGAGTCATTTAAAGGAAACATCTGCATGAACATACACAGTTGAGTCGACCATGCACAGAACTTATGTATAAACTGTATATTTGAAACTTAACAGTATGTTTGCAGTTTAGCCTGGTCACTGTGATTTTTGTTTAAAAAATTCTTACAAACCTCAGGAAAATTAAGCCCTGTGCTGGTTACCTTACTCAGTCTAGTATTTTTTTTTTTCATTGTGTCACACCTTAAGAATGATCGTTCTCTGTTGTACAATATACAATGCAGTACAAGTTTAATATAAGAAATGTGGCTTGACAGTTTGCAATACAGTGGTATCAGCAGAATGTGACTATCTTAAATGTTTTCTATAAACACTGCTAAACTGGTCACAAAAATGCCTTTCAAAGACTGTATATATGTGCTTATTTGTTTCACTATCTACACTTTGTACTGTATATCTACTTATTTAGAAAAATCTATGACAATGTCAAGGTACTGAACTGTTTCTGCTGGAGGCTGACGAATAGATACAAAAAGTATAAACTGCAATGTAAGATGCAAAAATTAGTGTTCTAGCCCTGAAAATGTGAATGCTGGTAAATTTGCATTCTCTTGGGAACAGCACACCGTGGGTGTCACCCATGAGGAGCTGTGTTCCTTTTCCAATGAATCAGCAGGCTTTGTCCCAGTTTGACCTGAATTTCTCAGCAGGGCTTACAGATGTCTGTGTGGTTCAGGTAGTCCAGATGAGTTTAAATTAAAAATCTTTTTACTTGTATATGAACAATTTGTTTTTGAAAACAAAACAATAAAGCTTGGCCACATCTCCATTATTGGTTCATATATTTAACTAATATGTATATTAATCAGCATGATGCTATATTGTACATGTATAAGATTTTAGCAGTTCATAACAAATGGTAAGGCCATCTAGCTTTACTTTTTTATGCTTATGGATATTGTATATTTGTATTTTAAGACCAAGTAGACCAAGTCTAAAGATATCTTTTTAAGTGTACCATAAACCTGCAGAGGGTAAAGGAAGACTTGGAAGCCTACATGAAATATTAATGTGTAACTTCTGGCCCCTGTGTTTTGTGCATGGATGGGTATTTATAGTATGAAATAAGATTGTGTTTTGCAATGAAGTAACAGTGGAGGTGGTATAAAATGGTTAAGAAGGCCTTATCAATGTTGATTGTGACACAGATTGAAATGTATTGTTTACTATGAGGAATGTATCTGAAGAATTTTAAAAGAGGAGTTCTAAGTGGACTCGAAAAAGGTAATATTAAAATTTTGCTTGTAACGGACAGTAAATGTTAATTCTCTGAACTCTAAAGCACTGGTTGTTTAGAGTGATTTAAATGAAATTGAATCAATAAATTTTGAAACTTTTTTATTACATCTCCAACCTCCTACACTGAAAGTGCAGGACACCAATAAACATGTATTAAAGTGAACTCTCAATGCATTCTTCCTGTTTAGTATGATATCTCTGTTTAAACATGATATAAAAGAGACAGGCTTTTACTTAACAACACGCATTTGTGATTTCTCAATTAGAGATGCATTTGAAAGCATTCAGCAGTAAAATCCAGATTTTGAGGTACATAATTTCATGGTTATCCACAATACCTTCTGTGTGTTGATTTTTTTTTTTTTTTTAAATTTGTTTTTGCAAATGGGGTGCTTTCAGGTTTTCTGCTTTTGGAACTGTAGGTGATTTGTCATTACTTGCAGCAGAGAAAACAGGAGTTGCAAATTGGCTTGGCTCATTCCCTGTTCATCCTTCTTGCATGGTGCTACTCTTGGGATATAGTAAAGCATTTGTGATCCCTTTCTTCATTTTAAACTGTTATCCTTTAGAAGGAATAGATGAGGAATACTGCAAGTCCATCCCTGGGGTTACTGATCAAAGGGGATTTTCAACAATCCCATCCCATCTGTGCCTCTGCTGCTCCTCTGTTTCTAACTTTTGCTGCTAAATGTGTCTTTGTTCCTCTGTGAAAACCTGATAAACGTATTTAGCTGAACTGGCAAATGGTGGGTAATGTCTTAAGCCAAACATCCGTTTGATGACTGTTACAGTGATTCTCCTTTCTTTATCCAGGAAACTCTACACAATTTTGCCATTGTTATAGTTAATCTTCAGCTCTCCTCTCTTCCATCCTTGTTCCTTTGTTCTTACATTTATTTGTTTTCTCAGGAGTGTCTTTTTTTTCACTTTAAAAGAAAAAGAGAACAAAGTAAAATCAAGGAAAGAAAGAGTTTTGCCCTAACTTTGTGCATTTTATTCTCTCAGAAACACCTGAATTCTTTACCTGATACCCTGTCTGCAGCAGCTCTCTTCTCCTGCCCTACCAAGGAGCACAAGGCTGGTCTAAAATCCACGGCTGGAGACACCCCTGGGATTTTGCTTCTGTCCCTTCCCTCCCTCGTCCTGGCTGCAGCAGCTGCTCCAAGAAGAGACTCATCTCCTCCTGTCTTTTGTGTGCTGCTGTTGTCTACCAAGCATTCACACACCCCCCTTCAACTTCCTTCGGTTTCAGTTCCCATTTCTTGCTTTTCTTCCCGTCACTTCCAGCATTCCTCTCCAGCTTCCAGGACTGCATCCACGACTGGCACATTGCTGCCCTTACCTGAAGCCCTGACTACCTCTCTGACAGTTTTGGGGCTGTGTTCCTGCTCATTTCTTGATTGGCTCTGTCTGTGGGCAGCCTCGAATAAGTTTCATGTACTTAAATTTTAAAATATTTTTAGGGAAGGGATTTTTTTTTCTCTTCTGTGGCATTTAGCAATGGGATTTTGGGATCCTATACTCACTCCAATAGTATGACTGTCATATTTGTCCAAAATTATGAGCATGTGTTCAGGTAATGCCTCTCTGTTAGGGTATTCAAAGTGATTAGCTAATAAGTTGATAATATTTATTCTCTAAAGTCTTAAATTATTCAGAAAACAATACAAATGCCTTCAAAATACTTCTTTCTCCCTCTTTTATACATTTATAAAATAGAGACTCAATCTGGTTTTTAGCATCATTGGCTATTTCCAGGTAGAGACTTTTGATTATTTTGTTTGCCTTTCCTGCCTGTCTTCATATATTTATTTTACTCCAAAAGGATGTATATTTGTGTGTTATCAAAACTACAGCCTCAACTTAATCCTATATGTACTATTTTAATTATTTCTTGAAAGATGATTATTGCACAAATATTTCTGATAGTGCTTTATTTTTATAGGTTGCTGAAACCTGAGAGGTATTTACAATTTCCAACAGATGAGCTCTATAAAAACCAGTCACTATATTAAAAAAAAAAAAAAAGTTAAAAGAATAAAAAGGCAAAGAAAGGAGATAAATGTAAAAGAATATAGTTTTTGCATTGCTGGTGAATTAAAAAACCCTACCATTTCAAAATATTTTTAAAAACTCCTTATGGAGCAAATCAATTTTGTTAAAATGGATTTTTTACTATTGTAATTAATACAGGGTTAGTTAATTCAAGGTCGTATTTCCTATGTGAAATGTTTGGATGAATTTTATTCTTCAGAAGATTTAATATTAGAGGATAATTTCCTTCAGAAGTATTCCTGTGACAAGAGCTTTCAAGGGCAAACAGCCCCATTTTTGCAAGGGTTGGCATTTTTAATTTCTTCTGGTTCTGCTCGGGGAAGCAGGCAGTCTTTTTGCTCTGTTTTCTACCGGAAATAGGATCTGTTGACAGATCACTCAATTGCATCCTCAAAAAATCCTACAGATGGCAGGGAAAATGCCACTTTAATTACTAAGAAAGAACAGACTTATGCCAAATCTAAACTGAAATCTTTTTCTGCGGCTGCTGGCCGGCGCTCACAGCTGTGCCAGGGCAGTCTGGTTGCTGTCCTGCAGAAGAGAGGCCCCAATCCAGGGCACCTCCTCATCCAGAAGACGGGAGAGGAGAGCTGGCTCCTGGAGGGAAGGGCAGAACCACTCCCAGATTTCTGATCCCACACGGAGGCTGCTGGATGAGTGAGGACAGCAGAGGTTCGTGCTCCTGCTGGGAGAGATTTATGTTTCTCCTTAGTCATGAACTTCTGCAGCAATTTCATTTTTCTCAATGGAACTACTTTGCCCCCTGAATTAATGAAATAATTGCAGAAGACTAAGTGATGATTTGCGTGGAGGTATCAACGGCAGTGCAGCCAAAGCTGCCATCCAGCTCGGAGTCCGACAGACCTCATTTGAGTCAGCAGTGGTAACGATGGGCTAACCTCCAAAAGCCATTTCGGAGACCTTTGTCAATCAGGATGCTTCACAGCACCGTGGATCCCTCCATTTCCTGCCAAATGTGGAAGTTTAGGAAGGAACCTCCTTTCAACAGAGCCTGTCAGTGTCACCTGGCGCTGTAGGAGCTTCTTTGGACCTTACAATTTGTCTGAGCTGTTAGGAAAGCTCGATATCTGGGGCTCAAGTGGTTCCTCCCCACCGGCTTCACAGCCCCAATTTAGCACAGGTTTGGTTTTACCACCTTTTGGCTGACTACACCAAACAAATTTAGACATTTCCGTTTGTTTGTAGTGGACATAATCCGTCCTCGAACGCTGCCTCTTTGGGTCTGGTCTGAGGTGCTGAGCTCAGAACCACGGGAATGGTGACCTGCTTTCTGCCTCTCCAGGCAACTGAATGGCTTTTTAGCATGAGCTTCTAAGAGATGAACGTTTTTAAAATCTGCCCTTTGGAATTACCTAGAATAAGCATGTAGCCAGAGGGAAGCAAATTCATCTGCTCTGTGGATTCTGTCAGTGCTACACAAGCTGCAGTTGCTCCAAATTCCAGGTTGTAGGATAAGAAATCTCCTTCAGGCTGTTCAGTCAGTATGGTTAGAAAGAAAAAATTAAAAAGCCTGGGTGAGTTCTGTAGCCACACTAGATTATTGTAATTTGCCGTTGCCTTGCTTCGCCCTTGCACTGCAGAGATTTGCTGAAGGGGGAACAGTCTCTGCATGAGCCTGAAGAGAATTCCTCTCTACAAAATCAATTCCCTGGCTGTTCTTTCTGGATTCAGTTTTTCGTTAAGATAAATGTCAACATTTTAGGGTCCCTTCCTGCCTGCCCCGCTTCTCCTTTTCATCAGCTTTCGTTGACTTTATAATATCAAATTTATGACATCAGTGTATAACTACAGGGAAAATTATTACGCCAGAGGTTCAAGTGTTTGGCCTCTTTACAGCACCTAAAAAAGAGCAGGAGCTGGGCTCTATCTGAGAGTCTTGAGAGCTGGAAAGCGAGCTGACAGGAGGCTCAGCCGAAGCGAAAAGCCCTGTGGCGTTTCCCGCAGGAACAGCTCCTGCTCAGCAGAAATTCTGGCCACAGGCGGTGCAGCAGCCCGGAGAGCCCCCGGCATCACCTCCGTGCCCACAGCCCTCCCGCTCGTTTTGGGAGAGAGGGAAATCCACCTTCGTCCTTGGAGAGCTCCCCAGGGTCTGCCTGCAGGGCAGAGCCCCTCCCTGCTGCCTGGAAATCTGCGGCTTCCTGCTCCAGCCTTCCCAGTGATTGTAAACCCTGCTCTCAGCAGGCACAACAGGAAAAATAAAAGTGCCAGTGAGCTCCTCCCTTTCCGAGAGGAGGCACTGACCATCTCCCCGAGAGCAAAGTTGGACTCCCATCTTCACTGGAGGAAGTGTAATAAAATAGAATGGGGGTATATCAACAGTCTATTTTTCCTACTTATTCTCTGTCCATTCCTATATTACTTCTTTCTCTTCTTCAGGATTTCCTCATTTTTTTCCTTTTCATGTAATTTCCTTTTCTCTCTCCTTTTCTTGCTGAAATAAAAATCCCAAACTTATGTAATTCCTTCATTTTTCTGTAGTCTCCATTTTCCCATCCCCTTTAGCTCCTGCCATATGCTTCTGCTACTGGATTCTTTATTCCACTCTCTTCTCCTCCTTTCCTCCTCGCCTGTTTGAAGTGTTGCTCAGGAAATGCAGCTGCAGGCAGTGGGTTTTGTGCAGTCCCTCACCTCCAGAGCCTCACCACAGCCCCTTCGGGCTGCCACAACAAACCCGAGATGGAGCCTTTGCCAAATGGTGCCAGAGATCGCAGGGATGTGGTGATGGGTGGAAACCAAACACCCGGGACTGGCCCTCTCAGAATTTTGGGAATCTTTGAATCTCATTTTGTGCCTCAATTTGGTAATCATGTCCTTTCTGCCCCAGCGAGGTCTCTGTGAAATTATACAGCTTCATCTTTGGCAAAAGTTCTGAGTCTTGTTGCTGTCTGAGGAACAATTCATTTTAGAAATAAAAGCATATATGTATTACTGGATGTGATATAATGAATTGATATAATGAATTTCTCTCAAGGGTGACTTTCACAAGGCGAAGTCCTCCATGCTTAACAAAAGCCTTCCAAAAATAAGTGCATAAAACAAACGGGTTTGGACATTTGTTTTCCTTGAAAAGAGGTAGTTTTGTGGACAAGTCCACAGGAAAGCATCAGAACTTCAAGAGAAAGCTCTGAGCTGAACAAATTCAATGGGGAAAAAATGACCACAAGGCTCTTGCTGCACCAGCCTGGACATGGAGTGGACTGTCTGAGAAAAACAGCTGGCTGACCTTGAGCTCCTTGAGGATGTTTACAGAGGATGTTGCCCCAGGCTGTGTGACTGCTTAAGGAGGGCATCCTCCTCCTCCTCCTCCTTCTCCTCCTTCTCCTCCTCCTCCTCCTCCTCCTAACACGAAATCTCTGAGCCACAAACAGAGCAGGTCCCAGGGCAGTTTTTGCANNNNCCACAAACAGAGCAGGTCCCAGGGCAGTTGTTGCAACAGGACCCAGGGGCATGGCAGCAGATCCAGGGTTTGCCATCAGGGAGGTCTCAGCCGGGACAGATGCAGCCCTAGGGACAGCTCTTCTCTCGTGCAGGTCTTTGCTGGGCTGTGCAGAATCTGCAGTTAAAGAGGTGCAATGGGGAGCAGCAAGACCAATGAGGCCAGAAGGATGGAGACCACCCTGGTGGGTCAGGATTTCCCCTTGGGCAAAGAGCAGGTGCATTGACAAGACCACAGTCAAAGATTATATATTTGGCAATACAAATGATCAGCTTTAAGCCTCTTAGAAGACCTGACTGCAATCTAATGTCAGATTTGTCCCAGCAAAACAATTATTACATGGTGCAGTCATGTCTTTCTGTCAGCAGTGATCTGGTGGCCAGCCCGTGAATGTTGATAAGGAAGCCTTGTGGATTCTGACACACGGAAGATTTTTAACACTGCTCTATTTTTGTGCCTTTAGTGGCCAGCAAGATTGGCATCTGTCTTTTCTCTCTTGCTTCTTTCTGTAAAAATAAATAAAACTGTAAATACAATTGTCTAGTAACCTCACTGCATTTCTGCATCGCTTCTCGACCACCTCAGGGGCATTTAAGCCTCCCAGCCTTTTGCAAGGGTGGGCATTGCACAAGTTTATAGCCAGGGAGGTGTTGCAGCTTGCCCAGGGACAGAGGACGCCTGTGCTCAGGAGGCAGTGCAGGTACAAAGCAGGGAGTGGCAGAAGCCACCCCTGTCCTTAGCCCTTAGCTTAGGCAGATGAAAGTCTTTGCAAAGACATTTCTGCTTATTCTCATTTTATATCTCAACCATAGTGCGATTTAGATAAATTTATTTGCTTGTTTGATTCGTGCCTGTATAAACCTATCTTAAGGAAATTATATTTTAAAAAACCAGATTATTAGTGAACTCACATATGGATTTTCTATTTTAATCAAGTTTTAAATTCTAGTTTTACCATGAAACTCTCTAGTTTATAATAAGCATCCTCCCTGCCTTATGCTGTCTCCCATATGTCCCATGTGCTGGTCAGTGACCCACACTCTAAAGGATTAGTCAGATGACAGTAATAAGAAAATAGGTTTTATTTTTGCTTATTATTTCTTCTATGTTACTTATTTCTTCTATATGCTTACTACCTTCATCAGCCTCATCACAATTTATGTGGATGAGTTTCTCCAAGCCACTGTCACTTGGGGGAGACTGCATATCAGATCTGTGGCCTGACACAGCTGTTTCTTTGTACAAACAACGTATATTGTCCCTCCTAGGAGATTTAGGATAATTACTTGTAAGAAAGGTCTACACATTTTGGGTTCAAACAAACAAGGAGGCCCCTTAGGTAGAAGGGAAGCAGCTTCTTTAGGAGACCCTCTCTGTCTGAACGAGCTTAGATTAATTGGTGGGGTCACTTGGGAAGAGGATGGAGCAGAGCTCCTACGGGGCAGGGAAAGCACGAGCTGGGAGTTGTGCTGGTGAGGGACAGAAGTGGTGGGGTTCCTCCCCCTGGCCCTTCAGTAACTCTGTCTCTAATTATTTTTTTTTAACATGTTAATGATCATTGAAAACAGCAGTTATCAGATTATTACCAGATAGTTATCAGCAGTTATCAGATGTATTAGCTACCAAGAAGCAAGCATGGCCTTGAACAAAAAGCAAATCCATTATTACTGCCATGGGTTTTGTTGCTGCCATATTATTTTTGTTGTTATT
>VZRO01004193.1:315599-474762 GCA_013397915.1 Daphoenositta chrysoptera
GGCCCCGGCCCCGGCCTCCGCCGCGCCCCGCCGGGAAGATGAGGTGAGTGCTGCGGGCGGGGATGCGCCGAGAGCCGCGGGCAGGGCGCCCGCAGAGCCCCGCCGGAGCGGTGGGGGCACCGCGCGTCCCCCGCGGCGGTGTCGCGGCGTGGGGGTGGGGATTTCCTGTGCCAGGGGAAGGCGGGGGAGAGGTTAAGCAATGCGGCGCTTCCTAGTCCTTCACCGGATGGATAGTACGAGTGGGTGGTGACGTTTTTTGGCATGTTTGACTGTCAGTGCCTAAGTCCATCTGACAGATTATCTCGCGGTTACAAAAGGCTGTGAGCGCCCGTGAAACGGCGGCGCGCTGTGCGGCCGGGATCTGCCGGCGGCTGCCGTGCGCTAAGGCTGGGATGTGCCCGGTGCCGCGGTGCCCTGCGGCCGGGATCTGCCCGTTCTGCCGGGCCGTGCAGCCGGGATCTGCCCGGTGCTGCCGTGTCCTTCAGCCAGGGATCCTGCCCGGTGCAGCCGGGATGTGCCCGGTGATACCGGCCCGTACATTTGGGATCCGCCCGGTGATACCGGACCGTACATTTGGGATCTGCCCGGTGATACCGGCCCGTACATTTGGGATGTGCCCCGTGATACCGGACCGTACATTTGGGATGTGCCCGGTGATACCGGCCCGTACATTTGGGATCCGCCCGGTAGTGCCTGGCCGTGCAGCCCGGGGGGACAGTGAGACCTTCCCCGGGCGGGGAGAGCGGTGTGGGAGGAAGGGAACGAGGAGTTCAGCGGGGAAGAGGAGACGGGATATTTCTCGAGAGCATCCAGCATGGGCCGTGCCGGATCTCCCGGAGTCTCCCTCTCCTCAGGCAGCGGGTGCTACAACTCGTAGTTTTCCCGAGGTCATTTTGTCAGCTGTGAACAGGAAGGGCAAAAAAGCCCCACCAACCTAATTGCCTGGTGGAAGGATGAAGGGGAAACGTATTTGGTTTGGTTTATGCTCGTCCAAACATCCCTTTTTCCTCATTTATTCGAGTTCCCTTGAGCTGTCAGTATCTCGGAGCAACCCAGCCCCTGATTCATCTTTAATACTAGTGAATTTTTCCGCTTAATTATTATCTTTAGCAAAGTAAAACTGCTTTGGGAAACCTTAAAAATGGAAATAACAGTTTGAAGCCAGATATCTTTCGGTGGTGCCTGATTCCTGAATTGCAAGGTTGGCATTGCTCCTAGCAAGTACAGTGGGAGTCCAAAAAAGCCTTCGCCTGCATTTACAGTTACATTTACTCCTGGCGCTATCACGTGTGTTGAATACTTGGAGCTGCATCGATTCTTTTTTAGCCATTTAAATTACCATTAATTTTCCTCACTTGCTTAAAATTGCATTCCTGGGGAGGGCCGAAAGCACACAAACCTGCTGTGTCATGTGTCTGGCGGTCTTGTGTCTCCACACAAAAGGTGTGACTGCATCGCTCTCACCTGGTCTGAGCAGAATGCGGCCAGAGACCTCAGGGATAAGTCATCAAACAAAACTGTGGTGGTGAAATTTCCCTTGCTCCCTCCTGCTCAGTTGCAGCCCAGCTGGGAGAACTCTTGCCCCGTGAAGAAGGGCTGCTGGAGCTCTTTCCCCAGGGGGAAGGAAAGCTGATTTACCGATCATAAGCACATCTTTCACCCCAGGGAGGCACCATGGGCAGGTTGGAAGGCTGCAGTGATTTCGGTTTTCTCCCGTTGAAGATGTTCTGCTCCACATGAACTTCCACAGTCGGTGGTTGCACTTTTTGTTGGAAGAGGGAGCAGAGGAGGGAGACCCCCCAAGAGAGACTGTGAATTAGGGATCCCCGTGAGCAGAGCTAGGGCGCTCTCAGAGGAGGTCAGCCACAGGGCTTTTTGGAAGGAAAAAGCAGCGTAACTCCGGGAGAGGCTCCAGAACCTCCCCCTATCCTCACTTTTGAGGTGATGGAGGGGGTGCTTCTCTGCTTGGACCCCCCAGGCCGCCTCTGCTCGAGGTGGGGAGGCCAGAGCTGCTCTGTGTGTGCTGCTGGGCGTGTCCTTGTGCAGCTGCCCCTTCCTGCTTTCCCCACTTTTCCCTGCACTTGGCATCTGCAGGTGTATCACACTTCAAGCAGGCTTTTGTTACAAATACCGCTTTTATACTTAATGTACATTATTATTTTGTTGGGTTTTTTTAATGGATTGCTGATTTTAAAGGCTTCCATTACTGATTTTTTTTTCCCCTTGCATGTACAGACATTACTGAATAGGTTGTACTTTTCAGTAAATATATGTCTGTAAATCACCTAAACCCTTTTCCAATAACAATTCTTGTTTAATAAATACAGGCCGTATAATTCCAAAATACCCTGGCAGGCTATATAATCATTTCATAATAGCCATGTGTGTTTTATTTATATAGCTTTTTGTGGTGAATAGATTACAGAGCTATTCTTTGCACTATTGCATTTATGTGGTGGTTTCCATTTTTTGATAATTCTTTATGTCTTCACTTCAAAGGTATGAAGTGTGTGAATAGTGGGTGCGCCACACACCTTAGTAATAAAACAGATTATAATAGATGTTCTGTCTCAAAGGTGGATTAGGATCCCTGGGTGGAAAATGTTAAAGTGCAGAGGTATTATTTTAGTATATAAAAATACTGCTTTAGTACAAGAAATGTAGAGGTTATTTGACAGCAGATATTCATTTATTCTTGGAAGTATCAGAATTAGCTCATGTTTGGGAAAATGTCTATGAATATCGCCATAGATGAAAATAAAATTTTACGTTCTGTCAAGAGAGGTGTAACCTGTCATTTCTTAGTCATACCTGTAGTTTATAAGGCATCTGTGTTTCAGGGGTCCCTATTCTTAAAAATACAAACCAGATATAGCATTTTGGGTGTATCCCCGAAAAAATCCATCTCTCTTTGCCGTGGTGTAGTGAATGTACATTTGCTCTCTGTGCTGTGGTCCTGAGGCAGCGATGGGGGAAAAGCCTCCCACTTTAAGCACTTAGATTTTTTCTAAACAGAACACACAGTGAATATCCAGAAATGAACCAGCCTCTAAACAGGATTATTGGGATTAAAACTGTAGCTCCTTCCTCTTTCGTGGTAACACATGCTTTAATCCAAACCAAAGTTATGAGTTCAGCACAGAAGTTATGGGGGAAAACAGTGTCACTGTTTTCAAAAAGTCAGGCTTTTTGTTCTGATGTTTTGGTATAGCTACCGACAGGAAGCCCAAAAAAGCTGTCGTATTTAGCTCTAATTTAAATGGATGGAGCGATATGTTGAGAAAAAGAGGACTGAATATTCATAGTTCAAACCCGTTTTAATAACAGAAAGGTATATACATCATTCTTCTGAACCCTTTTGTTTTCAGACATAAACAAGCAAAGTCTATACATTTATACCAATAAATACAATGTATCGAGCATTTCAGTGTCCTCCCCATTTTCTATTCGTTAAGCAGTCAATGAGATTACTCAAGAGTCTTACCAATTCTTTCAGTTTGCGTGTAGGGTAACTGGAGATGTATCCATGCAGTGTTATTTTCTAACTTTTCTCTCTTTACCATTTCTTTCTGTAAAAAACTAGAAAGAACTTGATGTTTTTATTTATAACGTCATCAAAATTGGGGTTACCAGCCTCACTGTTTGTAGCTCAGTGTTTCCAGCAGAAAAGCAGGAGCACACCCTGAGATGGATAATAAAATCAAGTTGTCTATAAAACACCATTTAACCTTGTCACTTAGTAATTGATTCCTGAGCCAGAGCAATATGCCTGTAACTTAGCTAATTCTTGTTTAATTCGAAGGCTCTGTCCTGCCGTGTTCTGACTCCTGCCATGTGCTGTGGCATTGTGATGTGAGTGGGTTCCTGGGGTCAGCCAGAGCTGTCAGACCCCCCTCCGGCCCTGCCTTTGGATATATTTAGGTTTGCAGCCCTTGAAGCTGAACCTGTGCTGTGCAGTTCTGCCAGCATCTCTCGGTAGGAAAACACCCAGCCCTTTTCCTGTCATGGGTTGGTCAGCACAATCCCAAGTGTGGGTACTGTGCTGCTGACAGAAAATTGCTTTTGTTAGCTCAGCCTTGATCTTTGGAGGGCTAGGTAAGCTCTAGCTGCAGGCAAACTCGTGGGCAGCAGATTTTGGACCCTCACTGAAGGTTGCACCACGCGGGCTGTGGCCATGCAAAGGCAGCAGTGGTGCCTCATTTTGGAAGAGGTGATGCTGAGTTTCCATCAGGGAACCCCGACTGTCAGGCCGTGCAACAGCCAGGCCAGCTGGGCCTCTTCCACACGGTTATTCTGTATACTTTTAACTTATTTGCCCCTCTCTAAAAACATAGACTCTGGACATCTTTTTGTGCATTCCCTCATTTTTTTGGTGTTTTGTCTTGTATTTTTGTAGTGGTATAACCAAGCATGAAGGTAATCTTTTAAATGTGCACGTCTGTTTAACTCAGTGTTGTGGGTTTGTGTGCTGTGTCCTTTCTGTCTGGTCCTGGGTCACTCAGACCTCGTTAAACCAGAGACACCCTCGTGCAGAACAGCTCCAGTAGAAATGTGTCACAATTAAAGGTGGCTGCATTGTCTGTCTGCACTTGGCTGGGTACTTCTTTGGGCAGCACACTACTTCTCTCTTATGAAGTATTTTACTTTATGTATTCGTATTTCTTGTAAGAAACCATCAAAATCTTTCCAAAGTGCAAACACGTTTCAGTCTCAAATAATTTCCCGTATTTTGCAAGTCAGCAGTTTTGTGATTTCTTTCCTTTTTCTTGCTATGTCATAGTTTTGCTCAGTTCTGAGCACTGTGTAAGGAACCTCTATAGAAAACATTTCTAAAGCTGCTGCCAAAATGAAATGAATTATAACTAATTTTCAATCTTAATAATTACAGACTTGAAATAAAATAAGTTGAATTGAAATAAAAGAAGTTGAATGAGCTGCAGGTTTTCTTTATCTCAGAAGGTTGATATAAATACTTCAGGGTTCTTTGAGGAATCAGGACTGTAGTATTATCTCATCCACTTTCTATTTGCATTTTAAAAAATACTCACTGGTGTTTTGGTATTGTCCTTCACTGCGGTCGGTAAGCAGCAAAATCTGCCCCAGCTGTACATTGGTATTGCCCCCAGGTATTTTCTGTTTTCTCCATGGCCATTGCAGAACTTGAGGGATCCACAGCGCTTCCCTTCCTTTATCTTTTTCTCTCTTTTTCTGGCTCAGTTTCCAGAGCAGGGAGGAGAGGCTCAGTAACTGCGCCGCCGTTTCTTCACCTCGGGCAGATTTCGTCTGCAGTCACCTACCCCAGACTTCCATTTCATCTGCCTTTTGATCTAATGCGCTGTAATGAGGAAAACGACCCAAAACCACCACGGCACACCTGGAGGGGGCACCAGCAAAGCCCTTGTCCCTGTCACAGGGCCAGCCCGATGCCACCCGGGGAGAGGACACCAGAGCTCCAGCCGGGCTGCCAGGAGGCCCCCGGGCTGCCAGTCATGGCAGCACACAGCCTTCTTGGGTTCATCTCCCTCGTTCTTGGCTAATTAGCCCCGGGAAGCTCTGCAGTGTGAGGCCAGGCTGTTTCCCGGGGCTGGGCTGGTGCAGACATCTCTGCCCTGCGCTGCAGGACCCTCGTGGTTCATCCAGCACCTTCTCCCGGTGCCAGCCCGGGTTCCTGGGGGTGCCTGCCCATCACCCAGGAACACTCAAAGTCTGCTTCAGTCTGGGTGGTGGCCCTGTGAAACTGAAAACTGTTTGATTATTTTTCCCCCCATTTTTGGTGTATTTAGAGTGCTTCTCTCTGTGAGACGCTGGGTTTTTGCGCTGAGCAAATGCTTGGAATATTATTGACAGTCTTTCCAAAACTATTCATCATTTGAGAGCTGTGGAAGTGTTAAGGATATCTATCTTTATTAATCAGAGGAGACAGAGTCAGCAAGTCCTTACCAAAAATTTGAGCCTGGAAACCTTCACATTTCTGACTCTCCAAAGTGCCATTCTGTAATACCACAACAACCAGTGAAACATTACATTTCACTGGATATTTCACAGTCCTAAAGTCGTAGAGACATGTGGCTGCCAGAAACTTTTGACTTTCTTTCTTGATGCAGGCATTAAAACCTTACATTTGTTTCAAATTCAGTGTTAGTTTATATAATTCTTCTGAGTTCCCATTCTTGTTCCCCTCAGCTGTGCCAATTTAGCCACCTGTGGTTTGGTAGGGTGAGCTGGGTCATGAAGTCTTTACATAGAAAGACAGAAGAAAAGAAAATTAATTTTCCGTATGCAAAGGGTGTATATGTAAGGTAGGAGCAAGCAGGAAGCTGAAAGGTTGTGGCAATGCTCCCTGACACCAGAAATGCTCAAGAAACCATTTCTTTGGAGAATGCTATTAGTAGAAATTAAAATATTTCTTTTACTGAGATGCTGCTCCCGCTCTTCCTCTTATGCTCTGCAGACCCTCCCACTGCAGGCTCCCTCGTGCTTTGAGGTACAAACTGTGTAGCCTAGCTGTTGGTATGGGTGAGCATTTTCTAACTACTAACCATATTCCCTGGCCAAAAAAGGTATTTTCCACCCGAGTTCATGATGGAGGTGTTTTTACCTGCCCTGAGCTATATATACTGTTTACCAGGAATTAAACACCTTTCTTAAATCACTGGACCTCCCTCCCTGACTGAATTTCCTGTGGGCTTTCCTGTGATCGCTTTCACAGTCAGCATTGGGGCTGGACCTGTTTTGTAGGATCACAGAATGGTTTGGATTGGAAGGAACTTTCAAAATCCTGTGGTCTGACCCCTACCATGGACAGGCAACCTTCCACTAGACCAGGTTTCTCAAAGCCCCATCCAGGGCATTCTTCCAGCTGTAGACCTTTGCCCCTTGTCACCACAGGTCCTGGTAAAAAACTCTCCATCTCGTGTCTTATAAGCCTCCTTTGAGTACTGAAAGGTGCATTAAGATCTCCCTGGAGCCTTTTATTCTCCAGGCAACTCCCTCAGCCTTTCTGCACAGGAGAGCTGCTCCAGCCCACTGATCATCTCTGGCCTTTTCTGGACCCACTCCAACAGGTCCCTGTCATTCCTGTGCTGGGGACCCCGAGCTGGATGCAGCACTGCAGGAGGGATCTCACCAGAGTGAAGTAGAGGCAGAATCCCCTCCCTCTACCTGCTGGTCAACCCTTTCTTGACACAGCCCAGGATTTAATGGGCTTTCTGGGCTGTGAGCACACATTGCTGGCTGACGTCCGTGTGCTGGTTTGTTCTGTGGAAGCTCCTCGCCGTTGAGTTCCATCTCATTTAGGTGAGCAGTTCATTTCCCAGGCAGTAGGTGTCATTCCTGCAGCTTGAGATCTCACAGTTGTATTTCTGTCTTTCTTCAGCTTCACATAGGTGTCAGGGTGGATAGACATCTTTTTCTGTGAAAAGAGAGTAAGAAAGGAAAAAAAAAAAGGCAAGCTGTGTAGTACTGTGACTCGCAGTGTGCCACGGCTGCAGGCACAGAGAGATGCTCCAGCAGTTTGTGTTTCTGCAGCAAGGCTGGTCAGGCCCTTGTTTTTGGGATGAACTCCATGGTGCAGGCATGCTGAGCTTCCTTGTCTGGTCTGCAGCTGCTGAATATCTTAACCTTTCTGGCATCATTGCTGTTTCTGCTGGAGGATGACAATTCTTACCTGCGAGGGAATTAAGATGATTAAGTAGCTGGGTCTCAGTCTAGCACAGGATTTAAGGCTTAAGTTTGGTCCCGTTGAAGTCCTTGCTTTGCTAGATTGGAGTCTCCTGTTCAAAAAGCATTTCTGAGGATGACAACCACGTTTATAGTAAGTGCTAGCAAAGTTCATTGTGTATTGCCATCCATTCATGCCTTCCTCCCCTTTCTTCTTTTCCCCTTCCCATCATTGGCTGCTTCTTAGTCAGCATGTGTTGCTTCCTTCCTTATCCCTCCTCAGTAGCCACTCCCTCAGTACTGAGGAGATCTAGAAAACGCAGTGAAATGGCATTTACAGGAAGCAGGGCTGTGGCCTCCATAATCCCTTTACTTGCGTGCTGAATGCTTTTCTTCCCACAGCCGAACAGGGTTCGGGAGCTTGGCTCTGTGTGTGTCTGCATGAACAGGAAAGGCTGAACACACCCAGGGCTGCTGGATGCTCCTGGTGAAAGGATGGCTAAAATACCTAAATTCAAGTGGAAAAGCTGTATTTGGGAATATCTGTTTGTGTGCTGGGTGAGTAGGAATATGTCTTCAGCACTGAACACACTAGCACTGCTCAATTCATGGTTTGCAGTCCAGAGGACATCAAAAGAGAGATGAAAAAATGCCTACAAAAATTTTAAAAATCAGAAACAAGGCAGTTTAAAATCACCCCTATATGCACATATTTAATGCAGTTTGTATGTGTGCACCTATTCCCATTAGCTCCTTAATGTTCTTATTACCCACTTAAAATACTTTTGATACTAAAATCATCATTTTATTACATGGCTCTGTTTTGTCTGTCACTCTAGTTCCCACCTGCCAAACAGTAGTGGGATTTGAGATAATCTGTGAATTTCTTTTTGAAACGGATTTGTGATTTAAAATGAGAAATACTGGACGAGTATATTTTGACAGAATGAGGTAACTTTAATATTATGACTTCATCATGAATTAGTGTTGAGTGCTGCAACACATTTGCATGCTAATCTTTCATTTAATTAACTAAATACATCGCCTAGGTGAATGTAAGTCAGTTTTTGATCCCACAGCTGTTATGCTGAGCAGTAAGGGTTGAATCATCCAAATAAAGCAGGCTTCTCGGGCAATTAATTTCTTTGACTCTTCAGTAAGTGGAAGAGAGAAAACATGGACTTACATGTTCATTTTACCTGTATGCTTAATAAAATGCCCTTTATCTGTCCCTGTTTGTTGTTTTGCTTGTCTGGTAGCAAGAACCATCTATGAGTAGGTGGAACAAAGAGCTGCATCTCTTCATCACATTTTGGCACGTGCAGTGCTGTCCATTGGAGGTGCTGCTTTGTCAGCTGCTGCCAGAGTGATCCCAAACTCACAGCACCAGCTCAGATCCCACCGTGCTGGATCCTCCCAGAGCCTGACCTGCTGCCCCTTGGCTTTGTGTTAATTTGTTTTAATTGGCACTGAACCGTCAAACCTTAGCTCCCAGCGTGTGGAATCACACTCAGCTGCCTCCGAGGCCTCCGTGGTGATGCCCAGGGATGTCTGGTTCACCACACACCCAGGAGCAGTCCAGGGGCACTTGTCTGTACCTGCGAGTCAGCCTGGAGCCATCAGCCTCCATCCCGGGGGATTTCAGCTGCCCACAGCCAGTGCTGGAGGCAGGGGAAAGCCGGCGGAGGCTACGGCATTAAGGGCCTAATCTTGAAAAGACTTGTGCACATTCTTGACCTTATTACTGGGAACAGCATCCTTGATGTTTGTCGACCTAATGGCCATTGTGGTAGGACCACTGACCGTAAATTTAAGTGTACGTGCAAGTATTGAAGGGGTTGGGGTCTGATGGAGCAGGGAAGGCTCTCTTCTTCATTTGCAGGCAGAACTCAGCAGGGGAAATTTGTAGCTTTTAGGGAGGGAGACAAAAGTTACCTTATTCCTGTCCTCTGCATGGAAGTCCTCACCTTTAACACGTACAAATAGGAACATAAGCATCTTGTTTAAAATATGCCCCCCACCCTCACTGAACAATTATTACCTGAGGAGCTGTCAGTAAGTCAAAAACAACCCCTGCTCTTGGGGGAGCAGAGGAGGCGGGCAGGGGGTACAAGGAGCAGGTTTGCTGGGAAACTGTGGAGGGCTGGGGCTGCCAGAGCCATCCTAGCCAGGCAGGTGAGGTGGGTCCTTCCCTTTCAGGGCTTCACAAGCAGAAATGGAAATAAGAAGGGAACAGAAAGATGGTCAGACTGTTCAGTGTAGCTGAGGAGTGTGTGTGTCTTACTGGGGGTCCCCCAGGGCTTCTTGTACTGACCCCAGAGAATCCTTATATTTATATTCATTATATTCAAGATGTGACCATGGGGTGAGCTGCAAGGGTCTGCTTGTTTCTTCTGTCCTGGCTTGCTAAACAGAAATAGTACTGGAACTGCATGACTGCAACCCTTTGCAGGAGCTCAAAAGACCTGAGCCAGCATACTGTTTTAAA
Source organism: Daphoenositta chrysoptera (assembly GCA_013397915.1). Taxonomy (NCBI): domain Eukaryota; kingdom Metazoa; phylum Chordata; class Aves; order Passeriformes; genus Daphoenositta; species Daphoenositta chrysoptera. Next base: position 325,747 of record VZRO01004193.1, read on the forward strand.
ATTTCATGGTATTAAATATGAGAGTGTTACAGAAATAGCAGAGGGGACACTGAGCCAGCAAGCTGGGGAACGTGGAAACAAGTTTGTAAGAGCAATAAATGCTCACAAGGACATTCCTCTAGCTATGCAGTGTGTTCAGAAGTGTGCAGGATGAATGCCTGGCGTGTGCATTTAGCTGTTACCGCTGCCCTGAGTGCTGGTGCAGGTCTGGTTCAGTCAGGTCTCCCAGTTTCCATCTGGCTCAGTCTCCTGAATCAGTTCGTGGAGGAGCTGTGGAAATGCCTGTCAGCACCACCCCGGTGGGAGTGGCAGAGGCGGCTGTGGTGCCCCACAAGGCAGCCCGAGTGGAAATGATGCTGTGTCTGACCCTCCTCGCAGTGCTGATTTCATCCTTGCAAGAGCTCGCACTTAGATCACTGCATTCACCTGGTGGTTTGCTACGGATTTCCATGCTAAACTGCTAAAACAATAGTCTTTCTTCCTCACCTAGGAATGCTTTCTGTGGTCTCCAGTCTCTGATCTCTTTGTCACTTTGGTCATAGTCTGTCACTGCAACCTTAGTTGCACTCTGCTGCCAGCTGTCATCTCTTGTTGCTATCAGGGCCTCTTCATCATCCTTTTGCTTCAGAGGTTTGGACACCTTTTGTGACCCTTAAAAGATGATAATCCTGAGTGGACACTGCAAAACAAACAACACAGCTGAAGGTTCCCTGAAAAAACCTTTAAAGGTATGCCTGGGTATTAAAGGTTAAGCCTGACCTTGCTAGAGCCCTTGTTTTCTATTTGAATGCAGTGGGATTATAATCTAATATCAATTTCCATCTCTGATTCCCCAACACCCATCTCCGTATGATAGGCCTGAACTGCAGTTCAGTTTCACAGATGGTACCTGCATCACAGAAAATATTAGATGACTAGTGCCCTAAATACGACAGAGTGCATTTGTCTACACATCTGTGTGTACAGAAAAATCTCTTTAAGGGTAAAAAGCATAGTCACGTAAGAGGAATGTGAAGGGAGCTTGCTAGAAGACTCAGTGGTGACTTTTTAAGTGTTGGAGCAGGGTAAGCAAAATGAGAAGACCTTAAAACTGTGAATAAACAACTCAATTTAACATGTCTGCCTAAAGAAGCAGGCTATTATGATTTTTTGTTATTTTACTACAAACAAGAACTTTGATAACTGCTGTGTTTTCCCAACAGTACAAAACATGTCAAATATTTTCGTGATCTGCTGTTTAAAAAATAACCACATCAAATGCTTCAGCTTCCTTGAGGATTGTCTCATTTTCCTTCAGGACAAGCATTTCTCATGGCCCATCAACATCTGTTCAGCTACTGCAGGGCAGGAGGATGAAGTGAAGACTTGCAGGGTCTGATTTTCTCTGCAGCCTCTGGGCACCAGAGGAACTTTAGTGAAGACAGAGACAGAGAGAGTGAGCCTGCAGCAGCCCTGCCAGTGTGGGATACACAGCTTCGAGTGCCCCTTTCCTGAGAGTGAATTCATTGACAGCTCAAAACTCTTGATTTGGAGGGGAATTTTTCTGGCATCTCCTCAGGTTTTTGCTGTTTCTCTCTATTCCAAATCTCTCTGAACAAGGATTTGAAGGAAAACGAATCCAAATCACCAAAAAAGTGAATGTAAAGTAAATTAGGTAAACTAAATTAAACCATTGTATATATTATCTGATTCAGCATTCAGGTGACCTTAATTTGATTAAGCTTAATTCACATCAAAGTAAATGATACTAAATATGAAATAGGGTTGATTTAATTAATAATGAGTGTGTCTGCAGGGATCTAATACAGTTTGATTCATTACAGAAATGTGAATTCAGATTACCTTTCCAGAGTTTTCTCATGTAGATAAACCTTACAGGACAGTTCATCAGCTGTGCCTAAACTGGTGTAATTGTGTGTCTATTCCCCCTTGGCTCTAGAAGGACCTTCCCACTGCTCTCCTCTGGTGGCAGTTCATGAGCATTTTGTTGTGGGATGTTTCGTTACTTTGTTAATCCAGGCAAAGGAAATTTGTTGGTTTTCTGTTGGCTCAGTCACATTTTCACCTGCTTTGTGGCTGCAGGGTGCTGCACAGGGTGAAGACAGGAGTGTGAATGTGTGATCAAGGTGGAGAGGGTGGGAACTCACCCAGGAACTCACCCCTGCTTCCAGCCACACACGGACAGAAGAAATTAGCTTTGCTGGAGTTGCTTAAAGTCACATTCCACCAAATTTGATTTTCTTGGTGTTTATGTACAGCTGTGATGAATTGCTTGGCTTTGGATTGTACTCTTCTCTGGCTTTTTGTCTCCTTTGTGCCTCAGTAGTAGCACACAGCATCACTGAGTAACTCCTGCCCTCAATACACACAAGCTCCACTGACCCACTTCCTGACTGCTTTTCTTCCTTTTCTGTTGGTGGCCTTGAAGTTCTGTGATTATGCTCCTTGCTGTGTGATTAGGAAGGGAATGGACAGTCCATAATTGTGAAGATGGGATAGCTGGAGTGGCTGAGACCTGCAGGTTCTTATGTAGGGTGTTTTATTAGGATGGACTTTGTTTGCAAAGAATTGTGCAAAACAGTGCTGTGATTCAAGTGTAAAACTTGAACTGAAGCACCTGATCATTTTTAATGATTTCCCAAGTTGAAAGTACTGGAGAGGCTTGGGGAGAGGCATGGATAGTAAATATGAACTAGATACAACAAACATTGTCTAATTCCATAGCTTGGGCTTGTTTATTTCTTTATTTCTCTGAATAGGAGTAAACTGGTATTTCAAGAGTAGAGAAATTCTCCAAAACATGTCCTGAACTTTAACATGAACCTTAACTTTGATGCAAAAGCCTCTGAACTTTGGAAAGCGAGGTGGAATATAATATTGTGCTTCAAAATTAAGGTCTAAGATCCCCAGAGTACCAGGAAATGCCGGCTGTTCCTGCTGCTGTCTTCACACCTTCTGGTTTCAATTTGCACCAGGAACCACTCCCAAACAGTGGCCAAAGCAGTGCTGTCAGCCTGCAGAACCTTCCTGTGATTGTTTGGTTCATTCTGTCTGGAAACCAGGCTTTGAAAGCACCGAGCCGTGCCCATCTCCTCCTGTTGGAATATCAGCACACCCAGCCACATAAACAATGTGCTTCTTCATGGGGCAATGAAAATCAACGAGGCTTTGCAAAGACACACTCTTTAAAGTCGTGGCCTTATTTGGGAAGTTGCAAGAAGCTTGGCTGTCACAAGAGAATATTTTGGCTCCATGACAGTTTTCTTTTATAGGGTTCTTCAGTGAGGAATCTCCTGGGTTTGTGCAGGGATAGCTTGCAAGTATTGTGTGTCTTTCTTACCCCTTCCCAGGAATATTTGCTTGAAGAGAAACCAGTATGTTGGTAAAAAGAGGCCAAAGAAGGTTTTCAAAGATGAAATGAAAAATTCCTGGTATTTCAGTATTCCTGAGCAAAGTTACATGTTTTTATCATAATTACTTCTCTATGCCCTTTTTAATTTTTCACTACTCATTTGTTGAGTGCTGCCTTCTGTTTATATAAGTGTGGGATTGTTTAGGAATAATCTGGTCTGACATCACACTTTTGATCCTTAGACTCTTTGGGAACATTTCCTTCATGTTCCTGACGCCTTGGGAACTGTGGTGGGATAAAAGAGCCTGCATGATAAAGTTAAATAATAAACTGAAGGGAGAATGTCAGAGACAGAAGCATTTTAGGCTTGGAGTTGTTTGGGAAGAAAGAGAGAGGAGAGAAGTTATCTCAGCAGCACTTTGAAAGGGTTTCAGAAGAGGTAGTTGAAAGAGAAAGAGGAATTAGAGAAGAAAGGTGTGATTATAACCTAAAAATCACTGTGGCTGTTTCTGAATCCCCTGTCTATATGATACAGAGGTGGAATATCAAATTACTTCAGAGACTTAAGCTGCACGATTTAGTGAATTCTGAAGGAATTCTGTGGCCTTCAGGCCACGCTGGTGTTGGAGACCTGGGGCACAATGATGAAGAATGCCACATGGATCTGTCACAGCATGGATACCAGAAAGGACACCCTCAAGCATCAACAACACTCTTAAATAATTACAGGTTTTGGGCAAGTTGAGAAGCGCAGGGGGAAGAGGGTGAGGTCAATCCAGTCTGGCTGTGGGACTAGAACACACCCTGCAGATTTTGCTTCCTACAAAGGCTAAAAACACCCTTCTCCCCAGGATATTGCATCTTCTCCTCCAGCATCTCTGTCGGGCTTCCCTCGAGCTGTTCCTGTCATTGCTGTGCCTGCACTGACCCAACACACACTGCAGCTTTTTCCTGCTCTGCCCGGTGCCTCTCTGTGGCTGAGGAGGTGGAGGCAGCTGCACAGGCTGGGCTCTGTCCCCAGCCCTGCACTGCGGTGACAGAGGCAATATTTGGCTGGTGTCTTTGGAGAAAGGGCAGAGGGGAGGGCAGAGTGCCTGGAGCAGAAGCAACCCACGGGTCCAGCATAAAACTAACATCACTTAATATTGTGTGCATCTAATACCAGCCCGAGGTAGCAAAAGGGGCAGTGCCCACGGCAGTGGATGGGAAAGGAAGATTCCTGAGGCTTGGGAGAGCTTGAGCTGTTTGCAGCCAATGTGGGGAGTGCATCTGGGAGTGTGAGGCTGGAAGGAGCACGTGTCAGGACGATGTGCAGTGCTCTGAGAGAGAAACAGGAGTTAAAAATGTTGAAGAATAGGGATTCTTGTCTGTGGCTGGAAACCTAGAAGGAATTTTGGGAGCCAGGGGAATGATTTTTGCATATTATTTGAAGTTTTGTAATCATTTCTCATTTTATGAGTCTTGTGAATTGATTTCCAGAGCCTGGCTATTTCTCCTCCCTTTCAAGGTCATTGGGATGCACTGGTTACTCTGTAGCTTCATTCATTAGAAAGCAGCTAAGCCGGGATTTGACCGGGATGTTTATCTGGGATGACCTGAACCATTTGCCTCAGGAATTCATTCAAACTTGAAAAGACAAATATATCTCATGTTAAAGGACGGGCTGTGCTCACCTCTCTTTCCCTCCAAAGATGAGGGAAGGAGGATTTGACTCATGAATAAATATTTAGTACTTGAAGATACGAGTCAGTTGTCTGAACTGAATTGTGTCAGAACTGGTGCCCAGTTCCATTTCTGATGATGTGGAGTATCCAAGTGCTGGATGTGTGGCTGGTGGCCACGACCAGAGCCCAGCTGGATGCCAGGCACTGCACACACGCTCAGACCCCTGGATTTGAACCCCAAGCAACGCCAGGCAGGATGGCAGCAGGAATATGGGACATTTCAGCTGTGAGCACTGCTGGGAGGGAAGAGCTGCTGTTTGCTGTGGGCTTTGGTGTACAAATATGAGCCAGTGGAACTGGAGCCAGTTCGCTGTGATTGCAAAACCCTCTCCTGATTTCCCCTTCTGCCCTTTCCTGGTCCTGGATACCTCCTTTGTGCAGTTTTGGGATGGACAAAAGTGTATCCCATTGCTTTTGCCAAGGCTGTGACCTGATTGTGGGGCAGATTGGATGTGTTCTGCATGGCCTGCCTGTTAGTCTAAGTGCTGGAAAGGCCCCTCAGCACAGGTAGGGAGGCAACTGGTGTTGTACTAATCTTGATTCGTGGGCAGTTTGTACTACTGCTCCTTACTTGGCTGTAAAAACACTACCAGCTCTACCACAGGTAGTTAATCACAGTTGTACAGGCTAAATAGGCAGGTTTTTTAAAGACAGAGTGAGAAAATGGGATCATTCTGTTGAGAAATAAGCCACACAATTATAGCAGGGTGAGTAGTGTGTGTGTGTGACCTCCTGCTCTGTGCACTGAGCAGAAATCTGGGGGCTGGCAGAGCCAAAAAGAGAATTCAGAATTCATCAGTGAGTTTGCTGCACAGTCCTGAAGCAAATAGTGGGGCTTTACTCACTTTTCCAGCCACCACCTCAGAAATCCTGTTCCTATTACAGTAGATACAGGGAGATTAGGAGATGCACAGAAAATCCTGGTTATAGAACACAAAACAAAGTGCCCCAAACATGGGGTCTCTGTTAGTGTTTTGCTTTTTTATGAATGTTAGTGCTTGTCTTCTCTTTGGGAAATTGAATCTCATCCCTACTACCACTGGAAACTGGAGAACTGATGATGTTCAGATGATGTGGGGTCCTAAATGCTGCCCAGGTTCATGGATTGTATAAAGGCTTTTGCTGTGATGGGTTTTTTGTAATTTTTATTCATTTGACTCTAACATGCAACATGCAGCTTATGTTAAAAAGGTATTTTTATGTTCATTTTGACACATCCTTTAATTAAAATGTCAGATCTAATACTGTTTCACTGAAAAAGCCAGTGGACCCTCTTCAACGGCTCTGTCAAGAGCAGCAAAAAGCAGGAACTGTGATTTCTCAGCTTCTTAAACAAAAACAAACCAAAAACCCACAGTTTTTCAATCTGCAGTCTTTCTTTATGTGAAGAACAAGTGAGAGATAGAAACACGATATTCAAAACCATGCTTTGCAACATAAGCTTCCAGCTTTGGTTTTGATTTGCCATAGAATATCATAAAACATTTCTACTTGTCTGGCTCAAAAATGTTGGTTCTTACTGATGCTCTGCAAAGAGATTGGTGAATTTGGCACATTTCCATTCCTCTGCAGAGGCCAGCATGGCCAAGCCACGTGCATTTCAGAGAAAGGCCCCCCTGAGGCGTCTCCTGGATTGCAGAATATATTTGTGGCCACCCCTGAATTTTTTTCCAGCCTTAAAAGAAGAAGGCAGCGTGAAGTCTCAACATTGTGGGCTAATTTTGTCAGGGGTTCTTTTAGAGATGATGTACAATCTCCCTCCCCTATGTGTGCTTTCCTCAGGGAGCAGGAGTTGTCAGTGAGTAAATTCCACACGAGGTAACACAAAGGGAAGAGGCTGTGGGAATGACCTGATGTTTCTGGTGGAACATCTGCTGTAGCAGCCAGACACACTTCGGGAGCAAACTGTTCTGTGGCCCAGGGATGGGAAGGTCCAGCTCACAGAACCACAGAGCTGTGGAGGTTGGCAAGAACATCTGGAGATCATTGAGCCCAGCCCCTGCTCAGGACCTCATCCCATTGAGTTTTGAGTATCTCCCAAGATGGTGATGCCAACCTTTCTAGGCAACCTGTGCCAATGTTTGAGCACTCATGGTAGAAAAGCTTCCTCTTATTTTTGAATTGAATTCCCTGCATTTCAAAATTTGTACCTGTTGCCTCTTGCCCTGTCACCTCTGAGAAGAGTCTGACTGTTTCCTTTACTTCCCCACTGTGTATTTTTACACAGGGGTGAATGTGTCTATAATGATGTGGTGTCAAAAGCCTTGCTGGAGTCGAGACTTGTCCGTGCAGAGTGGGCCAGAACCTGGCCAGAGTGACAATGGTGTCACCCTGCTCGGGGCAGAAGCACAGCCCCAGTGGCACCACACACTGGCAGCACCCTCCTGCCAGCAGGGTCATTTGGGTTAGTGTGTAAAAGTGCTGAGGAGTGCCGGGCTGTTATGAAGCCTTGGAGGAATCAGAACTTTGTGTGTTCTCATGGGAGTGAGAAAATGTTGTTCTGAAATTGCCACAGCTTAGGTCTGGTGCTGCTGTCAGAAGCTGTTTCTGAACAAAGAATTCCACAGTGTGTGTGAATAATTCCTGCATGAGTTTATTCTAACATCTTTTGCATCAGTTGCAAGGGAAAGAAAAATTTGTGGGTGGTTTTTTTGGATTTTTTGTAGGAAGAAGGGGGAGAATACATGTTAATGTGATAGCAATGCAGCTCAGTTTTGGCAGATCCTCCACCAACAGCACCTTACCCTGGATAACCCCCACATGTGGCAGCCTTCCAGTACCTAAAGGAGAGCTGGGGAGGGGCTTCTTACAAGGGCTTGCAGTGACAGGCCAAGGGGGAATGGCTTCAGACTGAAAGAGGGGATGTTTAGATTAGATGTTAAGAAGGAATTCTTTACCATGAGGGTGCTGAGGCCCTGGCACAGGCTGTCCCATCCCTGGAAGTGTTCAAGGCCAGGCTGGATGCATCTTGGAAGAACCTGGTCCAGTGGAAGGTGTCCCCACCCACTGCACGGGTTGGAATGAGATGATATTTAAGGTCCCTTCCACCGCAGACCGTTCTGTAATTCTGTGTTCCTGGTGAAATTCCGGGCCTTGCTCCAATCTGAGCTTTCACATTATGTCTGTATAAAATCCCTGTAAGCCAATAGCTCCTAAGACCTGGGTGCTGTCATCTTGTGCTGCAGAGATCTTGCTCGACAGAGGGCTTAACCGTGGAGTTTTATCAACTGCAGTCAAGTACCTTTGGCCAAGAAGCAGAACTATAAAACTTCGCCCTCATTTTTCTCCTGCCTACATCCTACCATCTAACCAGAGAGTGCAGGGGTGTAAGGGTTACAGGGTAAAGGCAAGGGTAGCCCAGGTTCTTGTTAATAGGTCCTTTGGGGCAGATTAGAGGGAAAGGACGCTGAATGATCAAAACTGAATATTTGTAAATACACACATGTGGGGTTCATTGTAGAACAATCTTGTTGCACAGGAAAACAGGTATGCACCCACTCTGGTTGTTGTTATCTGTAGCAATACGTAAGCATAAAAGGACCACTTAAGAAAATGTATGAGAAAGAGAAAGAAAGGATAAGAGTAGAAAGATGTCACCACCCGCAGGTCTCACACTGAGGCTTGGTTGTTTTATTTTTGATGATTGTTGGTCCAAGGGATGGTTGCAGATGGATTCTGTCAGGTGGTGGTGGTGGTAATCCCAAAGAGGCAGCAGAGAAAAATCCCCACCACGCACCATCTATTGGGTTTGTACTGACCCAGGATCAGGTAGGAAGGCCCAGGTACCTCCCTTGGGGTGGGGACTTCAAACAGATGATGCAATGTTGTGGATCACGGGATTCTGCGGGAGTATTTGACACATTCTGAGATGTTACAGCTGCCTGGTACATCAGTGCAGGGGAGCCCATTACGGCCCATGGGCAGAGATGAAAACCCTCAGAGCGTGTGAATGTCCCGGTACTGCCGGGCAGGGGAGTTAGCACAGCTGGATTCCCTGGAGTGAGGACAAGGAGACAGGATCCTCCTGGTGGGGTTTGCCTCTTCCCTTGCCGGCTGTACCTGCGGGGATGTGCTCACCCCCTGCACATCAGCAGCTCCCCCCGAACGTCTGAGCCAGCAGCATTCCAGTTTCCTTCCAGCACCACTTGTGGATGCATTCCTCTCCCCAGACCGGCCATGATTAGACAGTAGTATCCCCATTATCTTATCTCATGTTCCTGTCTCAGTCCAAATTCCAGCTGATGGGAGTATTTGGGGAGGGGTGGGCTTCAGGGGTGGTCGCAGGTGGACAGCCGGTCCTTTGCAGTTTGCTCCAGTGGGCAAAAGCCCTCCTATGATTTTGGAAATGTTCAAGCCATTAACTGTTTCATCCTCTCACAATAAGCAGACTCAGTTTTTCCGAATTGTTACGAGTTGTTACTCTTTTAACGTTTACCAGAGAAGATGTCTGGTAGACACTGATATTTTCCAGGCAGAATAACTTCTGTCTTGCCAGTATTTTTGATAACGAGTCTCAAAATCAGGCAATAATGTCCCCATTTGTGTGGGGGAAGTTGCTTGGTGCAGGGTGGCTGCTGCTTTTGACAGCAAGCATGCCACTGTACAGCTGAAACACAAGATCTAGGCTATTGTCTTCCTTGGAGGTGACAAGAAGCCAGGGTGTTTGTGGTGGTTTGTGTATTTATATTTGTGTCTGAAGTACACAGGTGTGTTTGTTGAGATGTGCTGTGTACACCCCACAAAAGTGTCCAAATGTTTTATTTTGAAGTGCCCTTTAGTGGATGACCATGGTTTATTCAGACTCTCTTTTCAGTTCCGCTGACATTTCATTTGATAGTGATGATAATGCTGGTCGAGTTTTAGCCTCTCACTTCCCTTTTTCCCCACTTAATCCCTCACAACATGGAAAAAGTCATATTGACTATTTTCAGTTGGCTTTAAGGAAGTTTCTAACGTACATTTCCTTTTATTTTCTCTGATAGTGTCTTCTGTGTTCTGCTCTGTGTTTGTGCAGATACTTATTAGCAAAGATGTGTCAGGTGAATATTGAGGCAGTGTAATTCATTATTACAAAGCAGACTTCTGTCTACAGCACGATTCAAATTTATCTGTGCTGAACTTAAAAAAAAAGGTTGATAATTGTTCGTCTAGGAAAAATAATACATTACTGCCTTGCACTTCAAATTTGTATAGCCTTGTCCCTTTCCTTGGAAGTGATTTTTTTTGTTGTTGTTTTTAATCAATAGGGTCACAGAATTGTTTGGGTTGGAAGGGACCTCACATCTTATCTAATTCCTGCCGTGGGCAGGGACACCTTCCACTAGTCCAGGTTGCTCAAAGCTCTATCCAGCCTGGCCTTGAACACTTCCAGGGATGGGGCATCCACAAATTCTCCGGGCAGCCTGTGCCTGTGCCTCACCACCCCCACAGTGAAGAATTTCTTCCTCATATCTGTTCTTAAGTGACCTTCCAGTTTGAAGCAGTTGTCCCTCGTTCTGTCACTACATTTTGTATGATTTTAAATGATTTCTCATCAAACAGGAAGGAATACCCAAATCTTGGTCATATCAACTAACATTTGCAACCTCTCCAGACTGAATTATTTTCTGGATGTTTGGCAGTTTGACCATATTTCTTCTTTTTTCTAATTTGAATTTCTCTCATATACCCTTGTCTGTTGTTTATGTGAACTGCTTTTCCATTTTCAGCTTTCTGTGGCAGTCAGCACCATGCAGTCCTGCACTTGACTGCATATTTCAGGCACTGTTGCAGTGATCAATAACTTAATAACCCGTATGGAGCTTTTAGTTTTCACCCCGACTGGCTCAGTTCTGTTGGATTGCCAGTTGTGACTTGGTGCTGTCCCCAAGGGCTGATGGAAAATCAGTAAGAACCCCATTCTCTCTGGTTCACTCCAGTGCATCTTCCCTAAAGCACTGGGATAAGGCAGATGAGGCTGGAAAAAGTATTTGGAAAAAAAAAATATTTGGAAAAAACATCCCCTCTCAGCCCTGTGAGTTGCTGTGCTCTCCTCTGCACCTGGTATAGGGTATCTGTTCCTGAAATTGGGATGTGATACTCCCAGTGTGATAAGAGTAAAGCCCTGGGAGAAGAATGTGGGGAAGGCATCAACCATCCTGTGATCAGGAATCTCAAGCCCTGAGATTTGCAAAGCATGAAACAAACTGGGGCCAAAGTTGAGAGGGAAAAAAATGATTTTTTCTGTCCAAATATTCTTGTGCTGTGATAATTCTAAGCTATATAAATGAGGTAGGATGTTTTTTTGGTGAAGGTTGACATCAGAGAGTCAAACTTTCGTGGTCAAGCTGAAAAGCTGAGAGTGAAAGGAGAAGCCTGAAATGTGTTGGATTATTCTTGTGCACCAAAATTCACACTGTGTATTAAGGTAACACATAACAGAAATCCCATTGATAAAAGGAGGAAAAAAAGTTCATTTTTGCCCCACCCATTCTTCCCTTTAACAACTGAAGCTTTGAGTGAATACTCCAATAGTGAATACACCCTTGTTCAGTAAATTTAAGGGCACTGCAATTATTTTCATGATTTCCCCAGTACCTGAACAATCTAAGGTAGCCACTCCTTTTCTATTTCAATAAACATTTTAAATCTTATTTTCTTAAGCCCAAGAAAGATCTTTGAGCTCAGAGACAATCCTGTTGAAAGGAGATTTTTCAGCATATTTTGGGATGCTGCCTGTGATTGCCACATTCTCCACTGTGCAGAAATGCTGGAGCTGCAGTGAATGAACACTCATTAGATATGCTCTCTTTGGCTCATTTCCCTTCTCCTTTCTGTTTTCTTCCTCATGAATTGAAGTGAATGCTGAATTTTTCAGCACAGGGGTTTTTTTAGAGTGATCTGAATATCACTTCAGCATAATGGTAATGCAGGCTTGTCGTAGGTTGGAGCTGAAAATTAATTGACAGAAGTCCACTGTGTTAGTGGCTTTTTTCCTTTCTTGAGCAAGGGAATAAGTAGCCACCTCATTAAAATATCTCAGTCTGTTTGTGGTCGGATAATGTCACCAAGCATCTGGCAAAGGCTTTGGTGGAATCTCAGGTCAAGAGGACAAATACTGATACACTAATATTCTGAATAACAATAATGCAAGATGTTACACTTGGGGAAACCAGGCTCTTACAGAGTATCAGCACAAGGGCCTTGGATTCCAGTGAAATACTAGATAAAGCCAGAAATTTCACGACTGTCCTCTGCCTTGTTCTGGTTTGTCATATTTCCAGGAGCTTTTTGCATCCTTTGCTTTTTTGACAAGCTTTCATCAAGGATAACCACTTCTATTAGTCTCACTTGTTTGTTAGAGCCCAGCATTAAAATTGCAAATTCTTTCCCAAAAGCTACTGATGGTCTTCAGTGGGAGGGACACTCAATGTCACATCTTTTTGGCCTCAGATCAGAAGGTGGGGTCTGGGCTCCCACAGTTCCCATTACATTAATTGTCCCACCCAATGTTTAGTACATTTTTCTTTCATGTGGCATAATTTCAATTTTTGGTAAAGTGTGGGACATTTGTCATCAAAGGTCTGGTCTGGTTATACTGCCAGGCTGGAAATAAACAATTTCTTGTAAAAAAGGTCATTGATGGTTGTGGTTTCTGACATAATTTCTGTCTGCTTCTCAAGACCTTCAGTCTGGCTCAGGGCACAAGAAGTTACAGTCTTTGCAAAAAAGTTGTAAGCAGGCATTATAGCCCTGCATTTATTTATGTATTTGGCCACTGCTTGTGTTCATGTGACTTTGTGAAGCCCCTGTGAGTTCTGTTTGGTAAAATTTCGTGCTGAGCCTCATTCCTGTCTACAGGAGGACATGATGGTCTCAGATCTCACTGTTGAGTATGGGAATCCCAGAACTGATTAACCAGAATTGAGACTTTTGGTCGTCTCACAAGACAGAAGTTCTGCTGTTTCTGGCTGTAATGCTTTCAGCTGTTGTGAAAGTGCTGGCCAAGAAAAGAAAGTTAAACTGTTATCCTAATGAAACCTTTCAACAGCTGACCTCTGCTGTATATGAAAACTTTCTGGAGGATGTTTGTTTTTCTAGTCCTTCACAGTGAACTCATTGATGACAGAAGCCTTGACTTGAACAGCTGACTATTTATTTGCCTAGTGGCTGTTGAGAAATTGCAGAAATTGGAAGACCAGATAATGATTTTGTCAACTTTGTTTCAAGAAGAATGCTTAGGGGAAGCAGTACGTTGGCTCTCAATTCTGTAGAAAGGTTTTATTTTAGATTACAGCATGAAAAAGAAACACTTTTCAAGTGAAAACCAGCCCTCTTCCACTTGATTTGAGTTAGAGGAAGATTGTGGTGAGCAAGAAAACAGAAGTTCAGAATTTCATCCTTCCTCCATGGGGGATTTTGGCTGGCTCTGAAGGAATAAAATTATTTCCTACAAAGTCAGGAGCAGAACAGTTGCTTGCAAGGGGTTCCTGCCCCGTGCCAGCTGCTTGGGTGCTGTGTACAGTGAGCATACTTGGAGTGAAGTTCAGCCTAAATATGGAAGGCAGCTTCTCTTGATGGTTGCATTGTTCTCCTCTCTGCCAATTTTAATCTTTTACTAGGCTGTAGCCAGAAGCATCTACCTCGCAGTCCTTCTCTTGCTGGATGCTGGTGGAAGAATTAATTTCTGTCAGATGGTGTGACTGCGTGTGTTTTAGTGCTCCTGCAGCGTGCCTTTATTGTCACTTAACACTATCACATTTGTTTAAAGGAAATAAAGTGAAACCCAAGGTCACTCCTACATTAAAAACACCATGTCTCAAATAAATGTGGATTATTTTGTTTCCAGTGCTGGGGGTTTTTTGCCATGAGTGCCTTTCCCTTTCATTGCAGCCCTTTCTGTCTATATTTTAGAGAGCCATGAGATCAGATGTCACACTGTGGCCTGTCCCCAATCACTGTGTCTAGGAGATGTGGCAGTCTGTACACTTTGGATGCTTTTCCAGCCTCCAGATCCCGCAGCTCAGTGGGACAGCCATTGCCCTGGAGCACTGGGACCCTCAGGAGCTGTCGCTGGGTGTGGATGTTTCAGACTGAAGCCAAAATCCTCCGTGTGTTTCCTTGTGCTAGAAACCAGCCCTAGCAGTAAAAGAGGCACGTCAAGGTGGGGAGCAGCCCCAGAGGTAAATTTGAATTTGCTGTCTCCTTGTGACTTTCCCCGGCATCACGTTCTCCCACTGCCAATTCTCTCTCCTTCCCAGGGCTGGGCTTGATTTCCCAGGATTTGAACTCCCTCATTTCCAGCAGTCCTCCCGTTTCACCTGCTCTCCAGCCAGCAGGAGAGTGGCAGAGCTTGTCCCTGCTCTGCCTGGCCGATGCTGGCACCCCTGGGTGTCCCCTGGGCAGGCAGAGTGGGGACAAGCTTGTCCCTCCCTGCGCTTCCAGGACCTTGTCCCTGTGCTCCCAGGATCTTGTACCTGTGCTCCCAGGACCTTGTCCCTCCCTGTGCTCCCAGGATCTTGTACCTGTGCTCCCAGGACCTTGTCCCTCCCTGTGCTCCCAGGATCTTGTCCCTGTGCTCCCAGAACCTTGTCCCTCCCTGAGCCCCCAGGACCTTGTCCCTCCCTGAGCCCCCAGGACCTTGTCCCTGAGCCCCCAGGACCTTGTCCCTCCCTGTGCTCCCAGGATCTTGTCCCTGTGCTCCCAGAACCTTGTCCCTCCCTGAGCCCCCAGGACCTTGTCCCTCCCTGAGCCCCCAGGACCTTGTCCCTGAGCCCCCAGGACCTTGTCCCTCCCTGTGCTCCCAGGATCTTGTCCCTGTGCTCCCAGAACCTTGTCCCTCCCTGAGCCCCCAGGACCTTGTCCCTCCCTGAGCCCCCAGGACCTTGTCCCTGAGCCCCCAGGACCTTGTCCCTCCCTNTCCCCGGACCCTGTCCCTGCTCTCCCAGGACCCTGTCCCTGTGCCCCCAGGACCCTGTCCCTGCTCTCCCCAGACCCTGTCCCTGCTCTCCCAGGACCCTGTCCCTGCTCTCCCCGGACCCTGTCCCTGCGCTCCCACACTCCGCAGCGGTGCGATCTCCCCGCACAGAGCCGGAGCCCGGGCTCCTCGTGGCTCCTGTGCCCCGGGACAGCCCCGGTCCCCCGGGGTGCTGGGGGCCGGCACGGGCTGGTGTGGCCGTGCCGGGGGGGCTGTCCCCGAGTGTCGCCCGGGTGCGCAGCGGATGCTCTGCCCCCCGCGCTGGCCGCGCTGTTGCCATGGAGATTGCGTGCGCTGTTGCCAGGCAGCCGGAGCATCCTCGCCTGCACACCGCAATGCCACGAAATGCTCAACTTTCCTCGTTCCTGTCTCCCTCTGCGATCTCGCAGACATGACTCCTCTGGCTCTTCTCCCGCGCTGCTGCCATTTCTCGGTGTTAACCCTGTAAACCCTAAAAAAGCCCGCCCGGCACTGCAAATAGGATTTATGGCAATGAGTTCAGGGCTGAAGGAGTTAAAGTGGTTGGGGATAGACTACAGAGGAAATGATTTCTAGCAGATAAACTACTTTAAATGTTCTGGCATTCATGGAAGGGGAGGTTTGTGGATGCAGTCTTTTGTTCCATCACTGATGGTTTAGATGAATAAAAACACAGACTAAAATATCACTACAAGGTAAGAAAATCGGCTTGAATGGGCCTAATGAATCTCTTCGGTTACGATATATATTTAGCTTTTTTAGTATCCTCTGCTTGTGCTTGCTGGTTTTGATGTAGCGTGTGAATGATAATTTAGCTGTGAAGCCTGTCGCGTACCATATTTGACTTATTTGGCTTGAATAATAAAGATATCAGCCTGTATTCTTGGAGTATACTGCATTAATCAGACTTGCAGGAATGATCACATGGTACTCTATCGCCTTTTCCTGTTAGCTGCTGCTTGTCAGCAGCTGGCTGAGCTGTAGGCTGCAGGCCAGTATCTGCATACCCTTTCTCCTCAGAATATTTCAAATATACTGTCTCGCCATTATGCATTTTGCTGCAGTTTGACAAACTAAATGGTCCTCCTGCACGTTAAGAAGATTATTTTAAATTTCAGAGCATTTGTGTAGTTGCTAGGCCATGTATGCATTTGAAGAATTCAGGTAGGCTCTCTGTTTTATACATCAGTGTGCTTGGTTTTTGTTCTCACAAGGTTTTTGCTGTGTAATGTCAGTCAGCTCTACAGTTAGCTCTTCAATGTGCAGATATTTATTGCGTTTTAGAATCTCTACCCTGTGCATGGGGAGAAGTGCTTGAAGGGTTCGGTGCAGGTAACGGGAGCTTAACTGCATGATGAGGTGCAAAGCTGGGAAATTGATTTTATCTTGCACAAATTTCATAGCCATGCAGCCAGAAACAGCGAGTACAGGGTAGTTATAAATATAAACCAGAAACTGTTCTCTTTAAAAGGGTCTTTGCTATTTTTAGTTCTGGAGAATCTGACAGATGCTCCTTCAAGATAAAATACTGATGGTGATAGAGAAGAGAAAATTGATGCTTGGATTGTACATGGGATTGTATTTTATGCTGCTGCAGAGTGTACATGTCTTTTTCATAACCTTGTGGCTGCAAAATTCCTTATGGATTCCATTTAAAATAAGAATATTGTTAAGTTTGCTGGGGTTGGTTTGTTGTTTGCAAACATTTGAGCAACTGTGATTGTTAGAATATAAAATTGGCACTTTTTATTTGATATTGGTTCTGCTCAGTATTGCCTCTGCCCCCTCTCCTCCTCCACCCCCAGTATAACTCCATCCTTATGCAAGTATTGAGGTCTATTAAAACTGTAACAGATATTTGAAGACATAAAACAGAATTTCTACCCTCACTAACAGACAATTATTTTTCTATGCAGTTTGGGACTTGAAAAAATTCTGGTCAGTAGTTGTGGGTTAGGGAGTGTCTCACTTCTTGTAAAAATTTTTTTTGCTTAATGTGTTCAGTTCTTATAACTTGTGTTATAAAATTGTCCAGATAAAATGGTGACAGTGTTGACACAGCACTAGGCATCACCTCACAATATGTTTGTCTGTATATCATTATTATAATGTATCTTAAAAATACCCTTTCTTCTTGATTCGAAAAACGGATTGTTTGACCAAGTATGTAACTAGAGGAGATGATGAATTCTCTTTCTATAGACAATGAGCATTCTTTATCAAATATCTTAAAATTAAACTTTCTACCCTCAGATGAGATATTTTTAACATTATGTCTGCCTTTTGTTAGGCAAATATATTGGCAATTTCCATTATTTTGTGACTCGCTGCTCAGTTCTGTGTGTGAGTGGTGGCAAAAGCAGCAAAAGCAGGTACAGGACACCCCCACTCCCCAAAATGTTCTGATTCCAGCTGCAAGGGCTGAGGAATCCAGGCTGAGTGTGTATGTTCCTCCTGTTGTGAATGCAGCATGAGTGCTGTCTGAGGGGAAAGATTTCACTGGAAGAGCAGATAATGCTGTGTAACTGCTGTTGTCAGGGCTGTCAGGAGATGCTCACAATCCTGACATTGCTGATTGTGGGCAGTAAATTAAGGTGCAAATGGGTCCCAAATTTACTGTGCCCACAGAGTTGTTTGTATTCCAACCGTTTGGTTGGGTCCTATTCTTAATGGAGTGAAATTCTCAATAAATCTACAATGAGAAAAAAAAAAAAAGGATGTTTTTAAAATTCTGCTTTAAAAGCCTTAGCTGTCTTTCAGTGGCTTTCCTAGACATGGTGGGCCAGAAAGACACCTAGTTTTATGGCAGGAATGGTCAAATGCTGATTACACACCCATTAGGCTTATTAAATTACTTGTCGTCCTCTCTTAGACTTGATTTGAAAATAGTATTAACATTTGATGTGCATACTGCTAGACATTGTCTTTTAAATTTTCTGCACTGGCAGGGCTGGCTTTTCTGTATAGCAGCACTTAAATGGCATTTATTTTATTAGGAATTTCCGTGGTGTTTTGTTAAGGTTGCATCTGCATGCTGATGGGTGTTTTTTTTATGGTATGATTATTCTCGTGCCTGTGGCTATTTTAGATTTTGATGGCATCTTGCAAGATAAAGAGGGAAAAGGGGTCTGGTTGAGCAGTGGGGTGGAAGCCTCCCTCCCGTGGGCTCCTGTAGCTGCAGAGGGGCCTCTTCTCTGCCCTGAGGGACCTGCTCCAGGGTGGGCCCCTCTCTTTTAAAGGTTCCTAAGGGACCTGCTCCAGGTGGGCCCCTCTCTTTTAAAGGTTCCTGTCTTCCCTGAGCACAAAACCCAGGCTTGGAGTCATCTCTCACCTTGACTTTACCCTGCTCACGTGCGAGTTGCTGCAGCAGGGTTGTTTCCATCCTCCAGTGCACCCCCAGGCCTTGAGTCCCCAAGTGTCCCCAGAAGTGGGGAGCCCAGAGGTGCCTGCTCATGCAGACCCATCCATGACATCTCTCTCTGTGTTACCCTGCTTTAAAGACCTGCAGGACTCCCCAAATGGGTGGTGCAGGCTGCAGCACCCCGAGCCCACGCCAAGAGGCATCCCTGCAATCAGGCCACCCAAGTTCCCCCTGCAATTTCATTTTGATGCAGCCATCTTCACTTCCCTGGTGAAATGGTGCCAGGTTATTTTTGTGAAGTGTTAAGCAGCTGCTGGACCTCTCTGAAGTATTGTCTCACTTATAGACTGTAAGTGACTCTGGTGTACTGTTTGTGAAAAACTTATTTGTAAAGCCCTTTGGGATGAAATCTTACCCGTGTGGTTACTGGCTGGATGAGAAGAGACTTAAGCCTCTGAAAAAATAGGGAGTAAATCCATCAAATAATCTCATAGCTCCTTGTATCAGCCAAGCTTGGTTTATCTTCCTCTTGGAAAGAACCTAATATCCCCTGAAAAACTTTGATTGCTTTTAAAGCAGGGGTTAATGGAGCTAAGCCCCTTCTCGGTCCATATGGGCTTCTGGTTTCTGTGTGCTACGGGTTGGGCCCATTTTATTGCTGATTTCTGCACTGTCTCCATAAAACCCCAAAGCTCACGTACATTTGGGTTATAATTGGAGGCAGGATTGTGCATAAGCTGTGTTTTAGGATCTGCTGCTGACCACGTTGTTGTAAGATGACTTTGCACGTGAAGCCATCGGAGGAAGGTGCACTTGGCCACAAGCAGTACTCCTCATTTGGTATCTTCCGCCCAGATTTAGCTCTCTAGTGGCAGAACACAAATGCATTTTCTTTCCTTTTGTTGCTATGCCTTTATCTTTCTGGGATATTACTTGGTATTCTTCGCAGTGAGCTGGTGTCTGTCTATTTCTGCTACACCGCCCACCACAGCATCGCAGTATTTTTAACTACATCTTCTATTCCCTCATCCAACCAGCAAAACTGAGAACGCTACAGGAAGGAAAATGAGTCTCTCAAAGCGAGCTGGCTCTGAACAGAGGAATTGAAACCCACCGACGAATAGGAAGCAAAGCTCAGCATGAAGGCAGAGCATTTGGGTGCATGGGGAGCCTCTCATCTGCTGATCCCCAAAGCAGCAACAGCATCAGGAGATGCCCTCTGGGAGCAGGTGATCCCCTGTGCCTTTGGGCAGATGAAGGCATCGAGTTTATTGTACCTATGCACATTTCATGGCTGAGTTTAACTGCACAATTGGATCAGCACACAGGAATTTTGATGTCTAAGATTCTTTTGCTGCTGGCAAGCGAGAAAAACCTGAATACCCCAAATTAGGGAAGAATTTTGGTTCTAATATGATTCTGCAAAAAATGAATTCCGGTGGCAGAATGCTTGCTCTGACTTTGGCTGCAGCATTCTCCTCTCTCTGGTGACCAACACAAGGAAATGGAATGAAGCTGCATCAGGGGAAGTTCACACTGGACATTAGGAAAAGATTCTTTGCTGAGAGGGTGGAGGGTCACTGGAACAGTTCCCCAAGGAAGTGGTCATGGCACCAAACCTGTCAGAGTTCAAGGAGTGCCTGGACTATGCTCTTAGTCATATGGTTTAGTTTTAGGTAGTCCTGTGAGGAGCAGGAAATTGGACTCGGTGATACCTGTGGTTCCCTTCTAACACGAGATACTCTACTATTCTGCAATTTCTCTGCTGACAGTTTAGGTATTTCCAGGGCACAGGGCATGTTTATTAAAACACAGTATAAAGGACAAGCATGATCATTTTGTAAAGATGGATATTACAGTAAAAGGCAGGTGACCTTTCCTTCCGCCTTCTCCACCGAACAGCAAGATAATTTATCAAAGGGACAAAAGGCTGGTGTTCCAAAGGGATGCAGGCCTGTCTCCTGTAGCTTTTCCTGCTGAAAAGTCCATAAGAAGGAGGCCTTTAAAGTGATCCTAATTTTCAGAAGTGAAACTGCAGTTTGAATAGCCAAGCAGCTTTAGGAAGCTGTAGGTGAGGTGACAGCCAGCATGGCTTCACTTAGGGCAAATCATCCCTGACAAATATTGAGGCCTTCTGCAGTGAGGCCACAGTGTTGGTGGATAAGTGAAGAGTGACTGTCATCATCTGCCTGAATTTGTGCCCAGTGTTTGACACTGTCTTGCACAAAATCCTTGACTCTTAGCTGGAGAAGCGTGGATTTGACAGATGGACACCTGGAGGGATGAGAAATCGGCTGGATGGTCACGCTCAAAGAGCTGTGGCCAACAGCCTGCTGTGAGAGTGGACACCAGTGGTGAGGGATGTGTGGCATTCCCAGGGGTCAGCGTTGGCACTGGCACTGTTCACGTATTTGTTGTGGGACTGAGCTCACCCTCAGCAGGTTTGCCAATGACACCAAGCTTGGAGGTGCAGTCAGCACACTGGAGGGAAAGGATCCTGACAGGCTTTAAAGGTGGGTCCTTGGGCACCTCGTGGAGTTCAGCCAGACCAAGGGCAAGGTCCTGCATCTGCTTCAGGGCAATCCCAAGAATCAGGAAGGTGTCCATGGCAGGGAGGTTGGGACTAGATGATCTTCAAGGTCCCTTCCAACTGCAATCATTCTATGACTCTATGACAATAGAAAAGGATTCCTCTTCCTTGCTGCAGGAAATATGGTCCTATTGATGAGCAAGAAGCATCAGGAGAGTTGCTAAAAGACTGCTTCAAGTTGCTACAGGAGCGTATCTTCTGTGCAGAGGTGTAATGGGGTTGCAGCACTACACAGAAGTGGAACAAATTGTTGTTCCAAGTTGGTGACTCTGACCTTCCAGGTTAGATGGAGCAGCTCATGGAAAACACACCAAACGGTGCAGTTAATCTTTTCTGACAAGAGGGGAAAAATTTGTGGAGTAATTGTTTCTGAGTTCAAAAGGTGTTGAAATGAAAGGGAGAAAGCAAGTTTCAAATGGAGAAAATTCAAGGATGGTGTCTTGGCAGACCATAATTAGTTGCAGGATCTTCTGACCTGCATAGCTGAACTCTCCAATTGTATTATGACGTTCAAAATATCCTGTAGGTGCTTAATAAATAACTGCAAATGTGTGAACCTGGAAGCTGCAGGCTTGCCAAGGCTCTGCTTGCTCAGTGCTTTCTCTGCAATGGAGTGCCCACCAGGGAACCAGCTGCTCGTGTTCCTCATTCTGTCCTTACGTGGGTACACGCAAATTCAGGGAATCATGGAATGGCTTGGGCTGGAAGGGACCATAAAGACCATCCACTTCCAACCCCCATCCACGGGCAGGGACACCTCCCACTAGGCCAGGTTGCTCAAAACAACATCCAACCTCTCCTTGAACACTTCCAGGGATGGGGCAGCCACAGTTTCTCAGCCCAGCCTGTGCCAGCGTCTCACCACCCTCACAGTAAAGAATTTCTTCCTGATACCTAATCCAAACATCCCCCCTTTCAGTCTGAAGCCCTTCCCCTTGTCCTATCGCTCCATGACCTTGTAAAAAGTCCCTCTCCAGGCTGCTTGTAGCCCCTTTAGGTACTGGAAGGTGCCCTAAGATCTCCCCGGAGCCTCCCCTTCTCCAGGATGAACAACCCCAATTCTTTCAGCCTGTCTTCATAAGAGAGGGGCTCCAACTCCCAGATCATCTTCGTGGCCTCCTCTGGACTCTCTCCAAGAGGCTGATGTCCTTCTCATGCTGGGAGCCTCAGAGCTGAATGTGAAACTTGATAAAAATACATCGTTGAGACAGAAGGTTTTGATTATCTGCAGGAATTGGCAAGTCTAGTTGTTCAATATGCAAATGTGAATATTCCATATGATGCATCTCATCAGAAAAAATGCACGAGCCTGGGGGGCAAATTATGGTCCCAATAAGATCTGTAATGCCCTTTGCATAATCCTTCACCCTTCATTTTGTGACTGAGAGACTAATTTTTATAATTTTTTTTTTCCCAAAACAAACTTGCACTAAATTAAAAAAGGAGAAAAGGAACTGGTTTTGCATTTTTCTTTTGCTGAAGGTGATTGCCTCAAATCTGCTCTTTGATACTGGAAATTGATTTTAGATCCTTGGATTTTGGACAGTTGTTATTTATCCACACAAGGCATACACCCTGAGGAAATGTTGCTTCCTTAAACAGCAGATTGAATCAAATGTTTTTGCTGACATATTTTTCCCTGTGACAACTGACACTGCAGTTGCCACATATTTCAGTGGTTTAGCACAGAGACATTTGAAGAGAAGGAGAGAAATGCTTCTAAGAAAGTAATGTGAGAATGCTGTTGCTGGAAATGAAGATAAGCACGAACTATTCTCATAGTGGCTCTGTTGAAATATTTCTCCTGAAGAGGAAAATAGATAGAGTCTCTTTGTTAGAGGTGGTGGAGTCAGGTTCAGCCAGATTTTAAGGGGAAAATATTCTGATGTCTGGGCATATAATCTTATCCCAAATATAAATATGAAAGGAGATTTATCCCAGGATATTCACTGGATTGGAGGAGCTCCACTGTCTATGTTAGGAGGTAATTTCCAATCGCAGTTAAATCAGTATAAATTGTCCGTGGTGTGTGTATTTAGTGCCCAAAACAGGGGGCTGTCTGTGGAATATGGAGTGTTCCCATCTTTTCTCCTGCTGAACTGTAAACCCTGCAGAGCACCAGTCTCACTGGTGCCAAGGGCTGGGTTCAGCTACCCAAGATCTCCTGCAGTGTAATTCATTTCCAAACCCGAGGAATTTCCTCTCTGTTCCCTTCGCCTTCTAGGCATGATGACCTGTTTTTGCATTCTTCTCATCTCTCTCATCTCCAAAACATGTTTATCCCATTCTCCCTTTTTTTAACTCTCTATCTCATCTCCAAAACACGCTTAGCCCCACCGCTCCTTTTTTTAACCAACCTTGCAGTAATATTTACAAACAAGGAGTGTCTGCTGTTGTTTACTGAGGATCCAGACACATTTTTAAGAACTGAAGGTAGTTATCAAGATACATGGAAATTGATGTCAAACTTTAAAATGATAACAAAAATGAGTACCGATGGTTTCTTTAAATAACAGAATTTATGATAATTTTTAAATCCATCTATGGGCATCCATTCGAGCAAGTCCTTCTCAGCCCTGTGTTTTCTAAGCTTTAGTATGAAATCTAAAAAGATAAGACTCTTTTTGACATGCATTGAAAATTATTTGAGATCAAAGTCACATTCTTTTTTTAATTGGGGAATGGAACTCTAAGAACCAGATTTCAAAAATGAAGAAAAATTCATTTAACATGGATCAGATTTTCACAAGAGCATGTGTTGGCCCTGATTATTCCAGGGAGGAGGACCAGCTGGATGCTATTTATGTAGAAAATTGGCCTTTGTCTTTAAAGGCTCACATAGATGTGGAGTATTTGAATTATTTGAAAGTTTCTGTTTGTTTGTCAGTGATGAACAGTGTGGAAAATGTGATTCTAAGCTTGTCTGTGTGTATTGCAGAATGGGGGGAGCAGGAATTTTGACCCTGAAACTGTGCTGTGCAATGCAGCTGGACTGCTCCTGTTACGGAATTGGGACAGTTCTGTTGCAAGAGAAACAGCAAAGGATTTAGGAGTCCTAAGTACTGGTAAAATAAAGGATGGGGAAAAAACCACCACCACCTTTGGCAAAGGATCACTCTCAAAGCTTGAGGATGACACTTCAAAGACTGTACTGGCTTGTTAGGCAAGATTATTAGTACTAATAAGAGGTAATGCACTCGTGTCAGCAGCTCCCCTATGGTAATTTTTAGCTACTCCGTATAACCAGTGGTATTTTCAAAGCTCACTCAGACAGCACAAGCTCATTAAACAAAGACAGGCATTTATTTAAACTATTTATAAAGTTCAGTGTGAAAAGGAGAAGAAAGAAAATGTGCTGTTACAGAAGAAGGTGAAAATGAAGTACCCACAGAGTACAGCCCTTGTAAGGTATCCAGGTAATTTGACATGAAAACGATGTCTGATTTATTGTAGAAAATCATGACATCGCTGACCAAGATGTAACCATATCCTAGCTTTGAAGGTCGAAGTAAGAGAAAAATCAATCCTGAAATACAATGTGCTTTCCTAGCAGCAAGACTTAGGAAGTGGAGGGGTTTGTTTAGAGGGGACGCTGCACTTGGCATCACCTCAGCTCCCACTGCAGTTCTGCTCCTCTCAGACACAATTTTCTCTCCCCAGAAAGGGTCACATCTGTGCCTGCAAGTGCACAAGCACTGGGTGTGGGTGTGAGCACAGTCCCTGCAGCTTCCCACGTTCCTTCTGAGCTCCAGCCACTCTTGTGTGCTCCAGGTCCTCATCAGGAGAACCTCGGCTGCCAAATACTGGGGATTTCAGCTGGCGGCTCCTGTGCGTGGGTGAGGGGAAGGCAGGGGTCAGACACGGACTGGTTTTCCCTGTAGATGCACATTTTGGCTCTTGAGGTCTGGAATTTCTTCTGCTTTTTTGGTTTATTCTGCCGGAAGTGTCTGAGGTTCGTCTGTCTGGCCTGGGGATGCTGAGGATGAGAGCTCCAGCTCTGCCTTGGTGTCACACTCAGGGATTGACACCTTTGGGGTCCCACCAAACTCCGAGAACCTGCTGGGATCTTGCTTCTTGGGGCTTTACCCCATCACCTTCCCCAGTATGGGTTGTGATCAGCACTCAGCTGGCCGTGCTTCACCAAACTAAAGTTTTTGGTGCTTTCTCAGAATTTCTGAGGTTTTCAAATCTTCACAGCCAGACTGCATGCTTGTAAATTGCAACTAATCTATAAACTCCTTTCCATCTTTTAGTTGTTTCTCAGTGCTTCAAAAGGATGATACCGAGACTGGGTACCATGAATAGAAACTCGAATTTTAAGAATGCATTTTGAGACATACATCCTGATTTATATTGAGTCCATCTGGGTGAGGAGCTGTTGAGAAAATCCAATGCAAAGGAAGCAAAACCATGCCCTTGTGTGGCTACACAGGAAAAATGCACACTATACTGCAGTTTTGCATTTGTGCTTTAAGGTGATGATGAGCAGAAAGCATATTTCCAGGGCTTTATTTGTGAGCAGATTACTTAAACCCAGATTCCTTCAGATGTCTGAGCTCAGCCATGGAAGCATTAAGTAAAAGAGTCAGAAACTTGGCGAAGACCGCTCACTGAAGCCTTTATTAAACTTTAAAGAAGGCAGTGAAGCAAGGATTAGATGTAGCTGGGTGTGGAAAATAGCTGTGGAAACAGGTGTTTCTTGTCAGTTTGGGTTTTCCTTCGATGTTCAAGCAAGAAGAGGCAAGTGGGGACAGAGCTGGTGGGTAAGCAGGGCAGTGCAGGTGCACTGAGCTAGCTGGAATTGCAGCCTCCTGCTGCAATCCCCAAAAATGTGCATCACGGGAAGCCATCCATCCAAGAATTTGGGCTGGATCAGTCCTCTGGGTTCCTGTAGTCGATGTCCAGCATGCAGACCCCAGTCTTCAGTCCAAAACCCCCATAAATTCAGGAGGGGATCAAATCTGGCAGTGGCAGTTGTGCCATAGAGCAGAGTCTTTAACGCTGGGATTTAGTGCAGGTGCTGCCAGACATGGGGTGCTCATGGACACGGGGGGCTGTCCCCAGTTATTAAAGGCAGAGAAATTGAGGTCCAGAGTGTCCTAAATCCTGGGAATGGCACTGATGAGTGAAATCCAAGCCCTGCTCTATGGATCTCCCTTGTCTGAGAATGCTTTCCCTCTGAAACACGACTGTATGTGTGTAGATGGACATAAACGTACTTTAATATTTTTGTGTGTGTATTTCTACATTGTTCTGTAAATGAAAGTTAGTATTATGTGAGTGCTCTCCTTGAACTTTCCCCGCTGGGGTTGTGAGAATAGAGGATGGAGACAATGACACTTTGTTTTGATTTCTAGCCCAAGTTACTGTGTACAGTGATTCAAGTGTGGCTTCTAGACAGGATTTATTTATATCTGTCCATTAGATTTGGCAAAAAGCTGCATGTTTGTTTACACTACTGCAATTCAAATCTATTTGTCTGCTACACTTAATGGCAGAATGTGTGGGCTTTTATATATATGGAGAGATCTATTTATATATAGACATATTTAGGCAGAAAGGAAAGAATGTTTTTTTTTTTCGCTAGGACATGATTTTAACAGGCAACAGGAAAAGAGAACTTGGTCATAAACTTGCAAAGTGTCAGATCAGAAGAATCCCAGAGAAGTAGGCATGGGAATATGACTGAGAGGGACCGTTCAAAGAAAAGCACATGAAAATTAATATCAGCTGGTTTAAAGGTAAATATCAGAAAAATGCTGTCTTTATAATGGTAATCATGTTAGTGTTCATATCACAGTTAATAGTATGACTGTTTTGATGAGGAGCACAGAAATCCCAGAACACTTTAAAGATGATCATCAAGTAACTCAGCGTTCTGGCAGAGTTGTTACAATTATCCCTACTTTGCTGTTAGTAGGAAAAGTAAAGTTAAATGACATGCCAAAGGTCAGATTCCAGATTAGATGGAGTGCTGGGAACAGGGAACAGGCTCAGACTCTTTCAACCCATGGGCTTAATTCAAATGTTTGAAATGGAAAGACCTTGCCATGTTGGGAATTCACATCTGAGATCACTCTTCAGAAAGCTGGTTGGCTCCTACTTTTGTCTTTTTTCTGCAGTGGGAATTAGCCCCACTTTCAGCCATGAGAGGATTAGTGGTGCTGTGGATGCAGTTGTGCAGATGTCTGAGATGAGCTTCATTTCTCCCAATTCTGAATGTCTACATCCATCCTGGTCCCTGTAGGCTCCTTGTGCAATCAATGGAGAGAAAAAACTGCTGCTAACAGGATTCATCTGACCTGCTTTAGCCACCTACTTCTGGAGTAGGTGAAGCATGCTCTAGAAACACTTCTATTTCTTCTGGTTTTAAGGGAGCCCAAATGAAGAGCTGACACTTAAGAGATTGTCTGGACTGGACAAGGGGAAGCAGAACTCAGAAGAGTGTAAACAGCTCTAATATTTTTTCTGGCTCAAATTGTGGCTTGCAGGAGTTTATCTCTTTTATAGTGGGGTTTTGCATGTGTCACTTTTCATTTTATCTTTACTTCAGCTTCTGGCCCCTGTGTTTTAATGTCCATTAGATTTAACTGCAGTTTTAGAGTACAACCTTGGGAGTGACCCAGGTACTGTCTCATTGACGTGGGTGAGACCACAGCTTTGAATTCAGTTTTTTGCTTGAATGCATCTCTTTAGTGCAGGAAATGGAGTAAATAAGCTTCCTTGTAACACAGGATTTTAGTCAAGACAGAACTTGACTTCTGATTGGGGTGCAAGCACCTCTCCCAGCAAGATCACCTACTGCCCTTCTGTAGGGAGCATTTTCGGGGTTCTGTTCATTTTTACTCTGATTCTTTCCCCATCCCCTGGGATGCTCTTTTTCTTTCAGTTTACTTTAAATTCTCCTTGAAATATATTTGGAATGCAGTGCCTGGGATGCTTACACAGCCATCTGAACACCACTTCTACAGGGGTACCCAAAGCACTTCTGCATCAGTATTCTTAGGTTATTGTGCTCCTGTGTATCCATACAGGCTATTTATAAAATCCCTCTCTCTATGTTAAGATGTATGATGTGCCTTTTTGTGTGAAAAAAATGTGATTTTGTTGTGCTTTGGCTCTATTATGTATATATAATAGCACCCAGACCACTGAAATTCTGTACTGAGGTCTCATGAAGATTTCCAAGAGAAAGGTATTTAAATTTCTAAAGAGCTACCTGTTCCTGGGCAGTAAAACCCATCCAAATGAGGAAAACTGAGAACACCTTCCTTCATGTTCTACCTATCTGCCCTTTGGGATGCTGGGGAAGTTGTGGAGAGAATTGCAGGGGATTTCAAAAGGTTCCTGGTGTATTAAACACAAAAGTGGATATGTCAAAGTGTATCTGAGCTTCTCCTGTCTGTGACTTACATTGATAATGTGTAACTTTTGCCATCTCACTTGGGCGTTACTATCTTTATACTTTGAATCAATTAGTTAATGAATCTGGGATAGTTGACATTTGCCTGAAACCACTTGTTTTTCTGGAGTGTTTTGTTTTAAATGTCATCCTAGACCAGCCTGGTTTCACTGGTGCAGTAGTTTGCAAACACTAAAAAGGAAACTCCCTTCAAGAAATAATCCCTGTGCTCCTGTTCACATGGTCTTGTCAAAGTCTCAGATTGTTGTGCTTTTTGTAGAGTAGCTGGGGATATTCTCCATGCAGTACTGCTTTATTCCTGCACTGGCTTCTAATTCATTAACCATTGAAATAGCAAGGAATAAGGATGGACCTTAAACATGGTTCATACTTTCTAAAAACTTGGGCAGATGGGCACACTGCATCCAGTGTACATTTTAAATTATTTGTCACAAGGATAACTGATAATTTTTTGTTTTAAAAGCTGAGCTTTGGGACAAGAAATCCCATGTCCCTTCTTACACCTGACTAAGCTTTTGCATCTCACTACTCTGGGAGACACGGCTGTGCACTGAAAAGTGAACATGAATATCCTGAGCCAATGGTTGTTCCAACCAAGCCTGTGTTGAACTAAAGGCTGCAATTATCTACATGTCCCAGGAGCTGATCTCTTCTTCCGTGGCATTGCCAGCTGCAGAGTGACTGAACCTGTGTGTTTCCTGGGGCATGCTTCCAAATGTCTTAGCAAATATTAAGCAGATGAATATGTAAATAATGCTAAATGTTCCTGTGCTAACGTCTGTATCGCAGTTATAAGGTGGCAGTTGCTGTCCCTTTAGTAAGAGAGGTTTGGGTTTTAGTTTTTTGTTTAATTTGGAAGTGAATTGATAATTCTCTTCTTGCCAACTGTGGCACGTGAGACAATGAACTTCACAGTGAAATTTGGCTATAATGAAACACATAATCTGTTTCACTTAGTTTTAAAGAAGGCAGTTGTTTAAAGCAGCTGGTGAAGTACACAGATGTTCTGGTTGAGGGCAATCCAGTATTGAAATGGCATCATGTGGCAACAAACTCTCATTTTAAAATGAATGGCTGACAAAAGAAATATTTAGTTAAGCACCCTACCCCTAATTATAGTGGCAGATATTTTTCATCTGGAAGCATGTGTTAAAAAGGTGCTGAACAACCCAGCCTTCTTTCTGGCAGAAAATGCTGTGTTGCAGTTCCTTAAGGCAGAAAAGATGCATTCACTGCTTGCTGGACTCAATTCTGCTCTGTGAGTTTGCTGCCTGAGCCTGCAAGTGAAATGACAGTGGCTGTGCAAAGAGGCTTCATTCATCTACAGACATGAGTGCTGTGAAGCCAGATAAAAAAAACAAGCCAAAGGTAAAGTGCTTGTGCCAGGGTCCTGCTCCTCTACGGGGACCAGCAGAGTTGAATTTTTAAGCTGGGATGTAGACCAGCTGCCTCAGTGAGTTTCCTTGTGCAGACAGCTTTTGATCATAATATTTTGCTCATCTTCATGAATGCCTGCCCAGTGAAGCATGGAAGTGTTGGGCTTTCTCTCCCCGCTGCAGAAGAGGAGGTCAACTTATGCAATTTCCTTGCACTTCATTTCTTTGAATTTGCACAGCTGCCCTCTCGGGACTGCAAAGTCCCTGGCCCTAGGGCCTGCCAGTTTTGGAAGCTTCTAAATGTCAAGTCTAATCTCAGTTTTCAGTTTTAAAAATACAAAGTTCCTTGACTTTTTGCTTGCAGAGAAAAAGGAGCTATTCCCAGTTAGTCAAGTCTTGGTGCCATTATGTTTCTGGGTACAAGGTGGGAGAGAGAATTAGATGGGACTATTTCATTTTCCCGTAATAAAACGAGGCATGGTGCCTTCAATTGCACCAATTAAATCAGTTAAATAGTAACTTCCCTCGTTATCACAAGGCCCCTGCTTTCCACAGCCTGTTCTCTAGTGCAGCCTCCAGCACCAGAATTTCTTCCTAGCCTGCCCTAGGGCAGTTCTGCATTGCCTGGTTCCCCTGGTGGGACCCAAGAGCCTGAGGGGAGAGGGAGGACCAGGGGCACCAGAGTAGCTGAACCTGTGGGAAAACAAGAAATTGTGGGTATTTCCTCATTCCCTCTCCTGGCTGCTCAATTTGAAGCCATTACTGTTAATAAAGCTTCAGGAGCAGAAGGTAGGTAGGTAAGAGGCATGAAAAGTTTAGTCTGTGACTGAAAGTACAAACCACTCTGCCCTCTTCCACAGCCTCCAAGGCTTCCTCGCGTGGTGCAGACCATTTCATATCCTTCCCTGAGCTGTTCCAATTGCCAGTTCACTGCTTTTAGCCCCAGGGCTGGAATTTCTGCCTACCTTCCCTGCCCATCAGCCATCTATCATTGACTTAAAGCGTTAGTCAGACCTTCTGCAGCTGCCGGCGGGGCTGTGGTTGCCTGGCTGTTGTCTGACGCTTCCTGGCAGCAGGGGTGGTGCAGAGACTTCCAGGCTCATCTGGTCAGACAGCACTCGACAAAGCTGAACTCCGTGTCTGCGTTGGCACGATCCCAGTTCATTACTGCCATGAGAATTTTGACTGAGTTGTATGCACGGAACTTGAAGTCACATTTCTTATTTGCGGGAGAGGTGCAGTGTTTGTCCTTCTGCCATCCTTGTCAGTGAAACAATTTGTTTTTCTTATACCGATGTGTGTCACCCAGTGTTGTTTTGATTAAGTGCTTGCATTTTCTGGAATGCATCATCACAGAGCTCCCCGGTGTCTGAGAGTGCTGTAACCCTGCTGCCTGCTTGCATGGTCTTGGAGGCACTGATAAGAACAGCCTTGTTCCAGCAGTGTTGTGTCTTCCCAGCCTTTACAGGACATGAGGACATGAGGCATGTAGGAGCTCTTCTCTGGGCTGGAAGGATGAACGTAGAAATTATTGAGCTCAGCAGCTTCACCATTTCAGTGCAGAACATTGTCAGGTTTATTCTTATTCCCACCACTGTTACAGAAAACCAGAGTCAGGATGGATTTCAGAAATAAGGTGGTGGGATGGGGTGGATGGATTAGGAGCAGGGTCTGGGAAGACATGGACTTTCTTCCTAGGCTTATGCTAACACTGGGGTCTCTTGGAGAAAAAGATTCACAAAATGGGGATAGGGAGACTCCTGGAGTGTAAACCTACTAAGGTCGCCACACTCTTCTTTTGGAAACAGCTTCTACTCGGGTGTTTTTCTCTTGAATGACCCTTCCTGAACAAAGTTACATCTGTATTTCCATGTCACTCTGTTTTGTAATGTGACTTCCCAGCAAAGCCCACCCATGGCAGGAGGTGAGGTTATACAGGCTTTAACACATCCATTCAGATTTAACTACCTTTTCAGGAAAATATTTAGAAGTACCTTCTCCACATAAGAGGTTTCCTATTGCTAGATGTCCTGAAAATGAATGTGCTGCCTCGGGGCAAATGCAGTATCTTCTTATTGCTCATAATATGGTTACTTTAAATCTTCTGCCTTTATTGAGAAAATTAGCATCCTTGCTGAGGATCCCTTGCTGAGGATCCCTCCATTAGTCTATCAGGGAGGCGGGTAGTAGAGAAGTAGATGAGTCATGTGAATGAAGCCTTGTGTCTCTTAGTGCATGTTTGCAAACCTAATTTTAGTCAGTCTACTCCATTCTACTCTGCCAAAATTAGATAACATTGTTACAGCTATGCAAGTGTTTAAATCAAAAAGATTCTCCAGATAAATATAATTAGGAAAAGCCATTCCCCTTAGCTGCATTTAGCTGTATTCAGTCATGGATCACAAATGCATCCTTTTCTTTTTTTATTTTTTCTACAAGGTACCTAATTTTTGGTTTCTGACTGCTCTTAGACCCACTGGCTTCAGCAGGCTTTGTGCTGTGTGCTTAGCTGTACACACATCCAAATCTGTGCCTGACATTTCCTGTGCATCTTCCTGCTTAAAAAGTGATTGTTACCACTGCAGTGTTCTGCCTGCAAATGCCCTCATGAGGCACAGCAGCAGCTCTGACAAAGATTTCTTGACTTGCCAGGAAATTGTCCTGCTTGCTGTTAATTTTTGAGATTTCACACTGCATCCATTAGGTTTGTATTTGAGCACCTCTTACCAGTGAATCTTACCCTTTTGCCCTCGGGAAGCAGGGGATCTGACAGACAGAGGTGCTTTTATGGTCACAAATTGAAGTAAACATGGATTGGGACAGGAGCAGAACCCGATACGAAACATCAACAAAACACATCTGAAAAGGAAGGAAGAAACTGATAGCCTTTGCAAATTGACTCTTAAATACTACATCTGATGCCATTGCAACAGGCTTTTAGTAGTATTTGTTACTTCTGATTAGATTTGTTAGATGTACTGGATTACAACAGTCTATTTAAACATCCATTCATACTCCTGCTCTAGCGTGTTTTTGAGTCCCGTGGGTGTTATATTTGGAGTTGTGGGGACACACACAGCCGCTCTGCTTTCTTCCTGGGACTTTTGTTCTGATTTTCCAGCCATGCCACTTTGCTCCTGGGATCTCCTTAGCTTTTTGTCTACAGAGGCCCAGATGTGGAGTCTCTGGACTTGTATTTCTCTCCAAACGCTCTCATTGGAGGAATGAACTTAAGTCACAAAATCTCCTTTGCAAGATGAGACTTCTTGCTCCTTATCTTTCCTCCCAAACACACCATCTGCCTGCCACCCTGGGCTATCTCAGAGCAAGGTGTGCTGCTGCCTGTGGAAGGGTGGCTAACCCCAAACTGAAGCGAGTGATTGCAGTGGTTAAAGAGAAGGACGAAGGCTGGGCTGTGCCCTTGCGTGCAGCCTGCGTGGGGAACAAGTGACTCATGGTTTGGACAGTGTTTTACAGGCTTCTCACAGCCTGGGATCCCACAGTTGCAGCTGATGTGTGACCTGTAATCCAGCATGGCTGGAGTGTGGGGCCGTGGAGCGGGAAAAATGCTGGGAAGTGCTCCAGAAGGAGACTGCTGCACAGAAAATCTCCTAAAAATACGTTGTTTAGCAAGATGTGAATGCCAAAGAGCATCATCTTATCTCACAGACAGGAGTGAATGTGGGATCTTATCCTTGGATAAAAAGAGGCTGGGGAGGGCAGATTGAAATATCTGTGTCTTGGCCTTATTGATGCTTCAGACTTCTGTTATCCTGTGGGTTTTTCCCTTTCCCTGTCCTGCTGTGTGCCGAGGGAGGGCAGAGCCCTGGCTTGCACTGCACCTGTTTTCTGGGTAAACAGATTCACTGCTGTTGACAGCGGTCCACAAGCTCCTCGGTCTGTTAAAGTCCCATTTAAACAAACAAAGCATATTTTCAGCTGTGTGCAATGCTTGGCCACGGGAGCAGAGAGCCCTAGCAGGTGTCTTTGAGGCCTCTAGGAATGAGACAGCAATCCCAAGTGGAACAGGCAGTGGGATGGCTGCTCAGCTGTGGCAGCTGGCCAGCCTCCTCTGGGTTTCACCCAGGACAACTGGATTAACACACCACCAAAAAAGCCCCACTTGTTTCCTTTCTAACCAGCAAAGACCCCTTCTCTGCTGCCTCTCAGCAATCTGTCCTGCCCCCTCATCTTTCCCCAGCTCTCTTTTCCTGATCTTTCCCCATCTTCCTCCTGCCACAAGGATCAGAACTACAAGCCCACCAGTTGCTAGTCTGGAGTAAAACCCCAGAACAATTTTGCCTTGTTGCCACTGAGATATTCCAGGAAGCAAATGCTGTCTTTGTTTTTGAGAAAGACCAGTGGAAAACCCACGTGTGGCACACGGGTGTAGCAGCTCTGTGCTGAGTTGTGTGGGAGAAGGGTTGGGATGGCACTGTGGGAGTGATCCTGTGGGTCTGGATCTTCCAGCATGCGACACTTCCAGCATGAGAAGCACAAGACCTTGGCAAAAACCTGGGAGGGGTTTGGAGCTAATTGAGCTTAGCAGGTCTCATTCCTGGACTGCATGTGCTGGCTGGGCAGTGGCCTTTTGGCAGTGAAACTCCATCTTCAAGTCCTGCTGAAGGACCCATTAGAGTTATTCCAGGTGGTTATTCCTAGAGGGGACTGAACAATCTTGCACGTCCATCAGGTGTATTGCTGCATGAGTCTGCCCAGATGGGAGGGTAGCACCTGTCTAGCATTGACTGAGTGTAGAAATATAAAGAAAAATCTTTATTTTCAGGATTTTTTATGATTGGATTAAAAACAAACAAAAAAAAAGGACAGTTAAAGAAGACATTTAAATGGGAAACAGGAAAGGTAATGGAGTTAATGAGATTAAAAATTGATCTTGAATAGTGTGTATTGAATTATTTTTATTTATCCTGGTGTCTCTGTTAGTGGGGCATTATTAATGGCATACTCAGCAGGTGTGCTTAAAATGAGGACTTTTTGTTTAAAAAGGGGTTTGAAATATGAAACACAGCAGGAAAAACAGATGTTGGAAAAATTGGAGGCCAAGAAAGCCATTATTAGATTATTTTCTGCCTTCAATTGATCTGATTACCTGATCATTATTCTGAGCACTGTTTAGAAAAGGTGGGAGATGTGAGAGATTTCTCCTTGAAATCTTGTTACAGATGTTGAGATACTTCTATAGCTGCGTGTTAATGCATGGCTGAGCAGCCTTCAGAGAGTGGGAGAAAGTTCTTCTTGATTAGAGGCAGCATCAGGTGGAAAACCATGAATGAAATCAGACATCAGTGTCTTTGTTAATTGGGAATTATGGATGAAGGTTTTTCTCGGCTAGTTTTACAACTTTAAAAAAAAATTGTTAAAATCTGCCTTCAATTAAGACTATTTTAGTAAGTTCTTCATGCTGTCTTTGGAAGTCAAAAAGAATGTCTGCTTACAGAAGAGGTGGAAGTCAGGAAGTAGTTTGTGTTTAAGTGTTGAACCACCATAGCCTCTTCCTGCAGAAGTATGGAGAGGGCTGCACTAATTCCTGCTACTTCTCCTGCTTTGGCTGAATAATATGAATTCAAAATTTGCACACTGAATAGCATGAACATAAAGTTTGGGGTTTGTTTTCTCTCCCCCTCCGTGTTCTAATTATGAATAGAATTATGAATAAAAATGTAACCTGGTAGCATTAAAGCTGTGGAGGAGACCAAGCTTAAAGTCTGTCAGCTCAGTGTTATGGCAGATGATATTTTATATTTATTTTTTATTATTTTTAAACTTAGTTTTTAGATGGAACTTAGGGAGTTATGTAAGCTGTTCTTGTTCATATTCTATGAATTAAAATTCAAATTTCCGTTGCTACACAGTGTGACAAATCAAAACCAGGAAAAAAAAAAAACCTATGAAATGCAAAACGTACGTCATTCATTTTTTGCCTAAATTAATGTAAAAATTAAAAACTCTGAATACAAGTGTGGTTAAAATGTATAATTGCTTATTGCATTTCAATACTGAATGATGTATTCTGCTGATCACCTAAGGATACAACAAGTTTCTTATAACCAGTAAGAGTTTCCTTTGGGAAAACAGCTTAAAAAGGCATGAATGCAAACCAAAATGGCAATAGGGCAGGACACCCTGTTTTAATTAATATTATTCGTTTACAGAATAATATTTACTTGCTGCTTTTACAAGAAAACAACTTGTGGGCCCACTTGGAGATGCAGGTGGCTGGGAAGGAGCCTGGGCAGAGGGGAGGGAGGTGATGCCCCAGGCTGCAACCAAGAGGCTTGGCCAGGACAGGGATCTGCAGCACAGACCCACGGCAGCTTCCTCAGAGCTGTGAAATCCCACTCTGCAGTCCCCTGTGAAACTGGCCTTTGCTTTAACTAGAAAGGTTTTAAAGTGTCCCAAACTGGAAGGCAACGCTTAGTTGCTGCAGTAATTTGAAATACAAGGTTTGTTGTAGCCAAAAATGATGGTTTTCATTTGATTCATCTGTAATAGTTCAATTTTTCTGTACAGAGAAATAAATCAGCATTGTGTGCTGATTTCTCTTTATGCTTGTTTATTGTGGTGTGATGGTTTGTTCTGCTTTCAAGTGTCATTAATCCCCAAGAAGTAAATCAGAGTTTCTGAATAAGCTTTTCTTTGTCAGGTTTCACTGGGGTTTAATCCTCGGCATCGTTAAAAAGGCTTTTCTTTTTATGGAGGAGCCTTGTTGGGAATTACAGCATGCAGACAGTGAAAGTTCAGACAGGGTAGTTGTCGCCTGTTAACACTTATATTTCTCTTTTCCCCTTCTCCTTCTGCCCTGTGTGGCTGTCCAGGGCTTGGGGTGAGGCACAGCCTGAGGGGTTTGGCTGAAAAGGGTGAGCAGAGGAGGAGCTGTGCCATAATCTGGTCTGGAGCTCCTGTCTGGTCCTGGCTTTGCTGCTCGCCCACACGGTGGTTTGGGGTGAATTTCCCAGCATCACCAGCTGGGAATAACCACACGCAGCACTTAGTCCTGGGTGGTGGAGTCTCCTGTCTCTGTGGAGTCTCCTGTCTCTGTGCAATGGAAAATTTAGGCTTTTGGTGCAGGAAGACTTGCTTCAGAGCTGACAGCAAGACAGAAGAGACTCATTAAAACAAAACAAAAAACAACCCTCAGTAAAACCACTGTGCCAAGAACTGCCACAAACCACATTTCCTCCCATGCTTCTTTACCTGCTCCTCCCAAGCAAAGACTGTAGCACATCAGCCAGGAGGCAAATAATTAAAAGCATTCCCATTCTGTGTCCCTGGGAGGTGTCTCAACGCTGAAGAGTCCTGTTTGATGGATGGTCGTGCATTTAGGAGAGGGGCAAGGATTCTCGTCTCCCTTCTTTTCCCTGTTTCTGGAAAATGCTATCAGAGTGTTGTGTGCTGCCCCCAGATTAATTTAAACAAAATTAAAAAACTGAGGCTGCGTGTGGCAGAAGCAGTTTTTCACTCTAGCTGGCTCCAGAGGAAAAACTCCAGCAGGCCATCAGGCACTTGGACAGGTTTCATACCTGGAAAAGTTGCTGGTGATAGAATTCCTGCTCCATTGGAAACATGGGATGCTCTGCTGGCATTTGAGGCAGTGATAAACCCATACACAAAGGCAGAGGAGCAGAGGACAGCATACATTAATAGACTTAAGATTTCGCAGGAGGAATTGGATTTTTTTGTAAGATTGTGTAAACTTTTTATTTTCTACTTGGCAAAAAGGACTCATGACCAGTTTTTTGCAGTTTAGGGCTACTCTGCACAACTCACAATGATATTGCACTGCTGTGATTTTCTTTCTGGACTTCTTATTTGTGGCTTTACATCTAAAATTTCCACTTAAACAAACTTAGCTTGATCAAAATATCAGTCAGCCTTGGTTTGGGAGAGGGGGAGAGCCTTTCTGTTGACTGCAGAGTGATTGAGGTTCAGACACTGAACTTGGTGTGGATGTGTGAGGTGGATGCAAAATGAATTATGAGATGGGCAAAAGGTTTTCTGAGGAGAAGAGCTGGGTATAAAAAGGCAGAGATGAGAATATCTATGCAACAGCCTCAGAAGTGCCTCTGATGCTGGAGGGATGTCTTTGCTGCTGGATAGAGTTTGCCATTAGAGTTAAAGAATGGTCATTCACTCTTTGACTGAGACCACTACAAGGGATAAAAATGACATATCTGCTTCATGCTGTCCTGAAATGTACCCTCCAATCTGCAAAAAGAAAACAAGAGCTGATGACTTTTCAACATGTATCAAATGTTTTATTATAATATCTACTACATGCAGAACAACCTTGCTAAAAACTCCAGAAAATGCAAATGACGTGCTATGAATAGGCAAATGATCCCTAGGCAATGATGTGTGCTGAACAACCTTTGTACCTCAGCAAACTGCCAGATCTGCAGTGCAATCTGGTATCTGAATAACGCAAATAATGCCCTGGGTTTGGTGCTGCACCTGGCTCTGGCCATGGAGAGCAAGATCAGTCACCCTGGCAGTGGCACCGCTGTGTGGAGGGGGACCCTGGAAAAGGTTCCACCACAGCGTCTCAGTGCAACTGGAGAGCAAATTGTCACTACAACACGGTGCCAGGACAAGCTGATTTGGTCTTCTCCAGCCCCTTCATATTCTTTTTTAAGAGCAAAGCAGCCTTTCAGGAGCATTTGTTGACAGCAGCATGTGCCACTGCTGCTAGGCTTGGAGGAAAAGCCAAACCACCCTCTCATGATTAAGGGTTAACACTGCAGCAGGGTCTACCAACACCAAGATGAATGAACACAAACCTAACTGCATGTCTCATTTTGGGCTTCTGATCATTTCTATCACCCTCTGTGTCATCAGAGCTGTTTCAGAACATATTTGCAGCTGTATCAGCCACAGCGGATATTTTTAAAAATCCTTTCCTACTGCGCCGTTCTGCTACTGACTGAAAAAAGGGAAAGGGTAAGGCCAGCTTTCAAAGGGATGCATACTCTGTCTGCTTCAATGAAATCAATGTTAGTCTCCACCTACTCTGGCCTGGGGTTGTTTTGTGAACTACGTATCAGAAGAATATCATGTCATTACAAGCATTTGAAAATTATTCTCTAAAATCAATGTGCTATTTTCTCTCAAGCTTGCATTTAGCAAAATCTTCTCAACATCTCCTTCTTCTAAAAAAGTTAATGGCTATTAATTATGAGAGAAATCTATCTGAAATTATTTTCTCCAGTGACATAGATTCATCTGTACTATGGCCCACATAATTCTGTTTTTACCACAGTGACATTCCAGAGGTTACAACCAAGATAAATTTATCTTGATGTACACTAGGTTATTTATCTGTGGAAATATGGGGGGTAAGCGAGGCTGAGCAAAATCTGGCTGCTGCTGTGGCTGTGCACATGCTAGAAAATCTGCTGGCAGCAAATACGGCACATGGCGAAAAGTTGGTTGGCCTGATTCTGTCTTTTCCAGAAAGTCAGAGGAACAGAGGCAGCCCCGAATCCCTGAACTGGGCACGGCGTGGAGCACCCCCTGCCCAGCCCCAGCCATCCCTCCTCATCCTGTCAGCCTCTCTCAGACCCTTCTTGCTGAACAGGGTTTGAGTGGGAGCGCAGCGCTTCCAAATTTACCTGTGGTGCCGCACTAAATGTCACCTTCGCTGCTGTTCTGCCCCCTTGGTGTGAGCCAGCGTTGTGAAAAGCAGCTCTGCTGGTGCTGTGACAGAGAGGGAACCACACCGTGCAGCTGTGGGAACAGAAACCTCCTTGTGTCCCTCCAATACCCTGGTGCTAACTTCAGAACTGCTCAAGGGTCAGCTCTTCATCCAGTGAACTGACAAAAATTGCCATCCTCTCTCTCTCTGCTTCCCTCAGCAGTTGCTCGTTGTGGAGTTTTTATTTCTTTCTCCAGCAATGGCCTGCAAGCTGGCATTGTGCTAACAGCACACACCAGATTGATGGCCGTGCCACGTGGGGAAGGGAGCAGGGGTGCCTTGGTCAGCCACCATCCTCCTCGTGGAGATTACAGTCATCAATTTCCATCTGCTGGGAGCATCAACAACATGAGTCCTGGCTTTAGGAACATCGGTTGATTCCCAAGGCTGAGCAGGTTTCCATTTGGCAACCATTACTCCACCCCCACCATCAATGCTATAAAAAGACATCAGCAGCAGGTAATTTGCTTTGGCTTTATAATACACGAGCCTGAAATTATGTATTTTCCTCTACTACATCAGATTGGTACCCAGATTGGTGCCTTTTGAGACTTTACAGATGCCTTATAGCTTTCAATCCAATAGCACACTCATCTCTTTTGCTGGCTAATCAGAAGCATTATAGTTCAACACCGGTTTTTGGGAAGAAAAGAGAAAGCTTCAAACCTTAATTAAACATGGTGTGAAGCAAGCCTGAAATTTCAGGACAATGGGAGAAGCAGCTCCATTTGCAGGGCAGCAGGCTCACAGCCTTGTTGCTGTTGTCCTGCACCCCATCCAGCAGCACCAATCCTCCTCCTCAGCCCGTTTGCTTGTGACTTTTCCTGTGTATTCGCCACCCTTTTCCCACTTGGCTGCAGGCTCGGGGTCTCCATTCATCCGTGGTCCCCACTTCACAGCTGAGCTGCTCTGCAGCACACACAGTAGGAGCTGCTGCACTTTCATTTGAATTTGAACATTCGTTTCCGTCAGGGAAGACCTTTGCCAGGGTAGAGAGGATGGGTGGGGATCCTGACAGGGAAAAGGGACAACCTGTGGAGTGAAGGCTGATCCCTCCTGAAGTGTCAGACCCCACAGGCTGCAGGTACATCTCTGGTGCAGCCAATGGATCCCCAAGCTGAACAGCTCTGAGCTGAACCCTGCGAGGGCTTTCAGACACTCCTTCCCCAAATGCTTCTGAACAATGCCTGTGATTACTCCAGAACCATGACTGTAACACTTGGAGGAGGAAGAAAGGCTTAATAAAGCCGAATGTGTTTGTTAGCAGTAATTCACAGCAGGGTCTGTGGCTGAGCCTGCCAGTTGCCACAGCCTGCACGGGCTGCATTTAGCCAAGCCTAAAAGCAGGAGCAGTTTTGGCTCTGGAGAAACCTGCTGCTCCCTCCTATTGTCTCAAGAAATGAACTGCTTTATAGTAGTGCCTGGAAATTGTGTGCCAGCCACATGCTAAACAGATAAACAGCAAACAGAGCACAGATTGGTTCAATGAATTTCCAAAGCTTTCTCACTGAGGTATCATTCTCTTGGAACTCCTGTTGAAAAGGGGGCTGATTCCTCCCTGTATTCTTCCAGGTGGTGGTTTGTCCCTTCAGGGACTATGTAGAGCATTGTCACGTCAGGTGTTGTAACACTTAGTTGTGCAAGTGCTAACTGCATTATTGGAAAATAGTGTTTATTTCTTTCCACCATAGCATGTTCTAGATCCAACAGGAGCTGCAAATATTCTAGGATAGCTATGGATCGTTCCCTTCCTTGCTAGTGCTGAGCCTGCTGTGGCTGTGAGAGCTCGGACTGGTGACATGTGGCAGCTGGATCTGGGACACCACCACAGCATTGTCTAAATGTCCAAACTGAGCCGTGCATGGGAGCATTACATGGGCTGATTCTGTCCTTTAGTGTTCAGGGAAGACATTTACATCATACTTAGACACTACAGCTTTCCACCCAAATATTCTCTCTCTTGGCTCCAAAGTGATTGTGGCTTTTGGCCCCTTCTCCAAAGATCAGGTCTCAGCTCTGTTCTTCAGGACACCTTCCTCTGAGAGCAGAGGAGTGACTCCATGGACAGCAGGAGTTTTGCATTTCTGAGCTCACCCATTTGGGTCACTTTAGTGCCCGTGTACCTGCTGTGTCACCCACCTTGGCTCCCTTCTCTTGCCCAGCAAGATGCCAACCCTCTGCTGTGGCCTCTTGTCATGTCTGTGTCTACCCTAGGCATTGGTGTTTGTTAATCTGCCTCTAGAGCCCCAAAATGATGCTTAAGTAGTCTGATTTTTGGAGCAGGGACTCTCACAGAATGGAATTTGTCCTTGCAAATGAGAAAAAAAAAATCCTAAAAAAATCAATGGATTTCTGTCAGTATAAAACACATTTGAGGGAGAAGAATCTCCTTCCTTCCTTCCTTCCTCTGCATGCCTCCATCTTTTCCCCCAAAGTGTTGTAAACAGCCAAACTGTTTCTGGTAATCACTGTCCTGGCACTGGAAATGGCTTTCTGTGGCTACTGGCAATTACTGTGGAGATCGATGGGGAACAGCAGCAGTTGTGCAGTGAAGAGTGAATGACATGGAGTTAACTTTCCCTCCCCTCCTGGGATGTACAGTGCACTGTGGCCCTGGTTCCTTATTATCTTCATACAAGAGTCATTTCAAGCTTGATTTTTCTTGATTATCAGAAAAGAAGGCACAGATTTTACTGCACTAAAGCAACCCAAAACGTTGCTGCTATTCAGAGGTGTGTCTCCTCATAATCTACCCTCCAAGCATCTTTGCAGGCTCACAGATCCCTTCACCACAATGCATTTTAAGTTCATCTTGTTGCCTTTCACACACACATATATATGTGCTTGTGCTGTGTTTGGAGCTGTATAGGGAAGAGAGATGATTTTCATGTGCCTTCCCTCAGAGCAATATTGGCCACGAGGGTTGTCATGCAAAGGAAAGCGGAATGGTCTTAGAAAGCTAGGGAAAAAAATTAAAAACATTAAGAAAGTTATGGGAAACATTTTGTGCAATCTACATATAAACAAAATATATACCATTTTAAGTGTCTTTTTTCATAGTGTTTTTTTAAGCTTGGACAGCACGATGCCTGCCATGTTAAATTGTTTCCTTCAGAAGTCACAGGCAGTAGCAGTTGTATTGAAATGGCTTTGAAGGCTGGACTGAACAGCAAGATAAATAACAGTTACATGTTTGGTTTGTGCACTACCATATTGCTTTAATTCAGCTTAATGAGTCAATTATCCACTTAGAGAAATTAATTACAAAACAGGCTCTAAAAGTGTCCGGGATGGGTTCTGTCGAGCCAGCATCACGCTGTGGGGTGTGGTGAGCGATGCTGAGCTCTCTCCATCCCTGTGCCTGGAGGAGACTCCTCCTTTCCTTGGGACAGAGGTGGTGACAGCGAGCACTTTGTTCTTGGACTGCAGCACAAAACCTTCTGTCAGTCTGTTGTACTTCGTGTTCAGCTTCACCTCGAGTAAAAGTGGGCTTGGGAACAGCAACATCATCTTGGGGAAAAAAATCCGGGAGGGGTTTGGAGCTAATGGAGCTGCAGCACTAAGGGCTTGCTGTCATTTTGGGGTTCTTGGGTGCTCAGAGAGAGGAAAGACTGCAGGGATTCTGATCTGTAAGACATGAAGTGCCTGTCTGTTGCAGTGGTGCGTCTCGTGGCAAGGGAATGGGATGCAATGGATCAGAGTTAAATTAAAACACATTTCATGTATTTATAAATGAGCAGTGGTATCCGTTTTCCTGCTTTGGTGAACCTGACACATATGAATGTACAAACCTCAGTCTCTGGTGGTTGGTATTATTTTAATAGTAAGTGAAAAGCCCAGAGAGTATAAATTGCTTGTGTTTCTTCACGACAAAACTGGATTATATAAACCTGAAAGGAAACACTATACTTGGCAGAATAAAACTGATTCATGTATTGCCTGTTAATCTTTCAACATTAACACTAATTGAAGTTGGGCTTGGTTTTTGGTTTGGTTTTGTTTTTTCTGATTTTGGAGTTGTTTCTTATTATCAGTAAAAGAAGTTGAGCATTGAATTGATTATTTGAATATTTAAAGGCTGAGTCGTGCGTTGCCATGAATGCTGTGATCTTTAGAGGCACTGACAGCTTTCCCTCTGGCTGTTAACATGTCTGCTTTATACAACACAAATGTCAACATCACTGCTCCTCTAATTAGAGCAGTAGGTCAAACAGTTCTTTGTCTGCAGAGGAACCCGAGCCATTAGCCATGTTAAGAAGAAGCTCCTTTGTTAAGCTTGATTTATGTTTCTGAGATTTGTTTTATCCTGTGGCAACCTGCAAATGCTGTTTTCAGAGTGGGGCATTTTTGCTGACTGCAGAAAGGGAAATAGAGAAACAGAAACAGAAGAGGTTGTCCCTCCACCGATTCAGCCTCTGCCTGAGCTGCAAAGCAAACCTTTCCCAGCAATCCCAGCTGGCCTGCCTGAGAGAGTGCATTGCTTTCATTTCATTCAAACACAAAAAATGTTGTTCCCAGAGAGTTTTTTGACAAATTATGGCAGTACTGTAGGTTGTAGAAGGTTATAAAGGTAGAGAAATATAGGGCTATCCCTTAAAAGTGATGCAAAAAAAAATTGTCATTGTCCTTGTTTGGGTTCTCTGCTGGAGGCACCAGTTTGATTTTGCCTTTTCTGATTTGTTTTTAAGGAGAATTTAGCATAATTTCCATAATGATAAATCTTCCATTTAAGATCAAGAAAACAGTGTTGTCTGTCTTGAATATCTGAAAGATATGATTGGTATTTACAGATCATCCCATTTGTTTTTCTGATGTCTTTGATTGCTTCTCTTCCAATGTGCTATGCATCTTGAAAACTGAAATTGCCTTATGGAATACATAAAAAATTATTTTAAAATAGACTATGGGTTTAACATTTTTATATTAATTTTTTAAAAATTAAAATTCTGTTTAAATATATTTTTAGTAAACTGATTTTTTAATATAATATTTTTATCTCTTGGGTTTTAGTGGTAAGTAGTTGGTGAGTCTCCAGTGGAAATTCTCAGATTTCTGAGAATTCTCAGAACTGCAGGATTTTTCCTTAGAGTAATTAATAGTCAAATAAGCTAACGCTGGCATGAGCTACTGTACATCCTTTAATTCAGCTGGTTGTTTCTCTGGAAGGAGAGTGCCAGCAGTAGAGAGGAGATCACAAAAATCTTTCCTCCTCAGAGACAATCACGTTGGAGAACAGTGCCAAGGAAAGATGGACAGTAAATGCTCTGGGTATTTTTTTTTTTGTTTTTTGTTCTGCTTAGCATTTGGCATAGCCACTTGTGCTTCCTTTCTCCTGCCCAGGTCAGGGTGCTGTGGGCGACTCCTCACAGCTGAAATATTCATTCACCTCTGCCCCCCAGCAAACCTGAGGCA
Source organism: Daphoenositta chrysoptera (assembly GCA_013397915.1). NCBI lineage: Eukaryota > Metazoa > Chordata > Aves > Passeriformes > Daphoenositta > Daphoenositta chrysoptera. Next base: position 370,631 of record VZRO01004193.1, read on the forward strand.
CATGGAGAGCACCAAGGACAGAATTCCACCATCCCTCCTCTAACCCATCCTGAGCACCCGGAATGCCCAAAGCCTCGTGGCACTGCAGGGCATCTCTTGCTTGTCTGGGGCTGCCTTATCCAAGGAATTGCCTGTAATTTGTCCCTGGGGCATGGGCTGGGATATTCTGCTCCCTCCACAAGGGGATGGTGTGCAGGGCTCTGCCTGCTGCCTTCCCACTGCTGCCTGCCAAAAGCACTGCTCAGGAGCTTTGCCTCTCCCAGGGTTGTCTGGGAAAGGAAACCTCCTCCTAAACACCCCTGCAAGGTGCTGAAACACGCTTTTAACTGGAGAGGGGAAGGCTCATCGCATTGAATTGGTAGGTGGAAACCTGAAATGGCTGAATGTGCTTGCAGTGTTGCAGAGAAAAAAGTCTCTCTTCTCTTTCTGCTGTGCCCTCAGCACATCACTGACATCTCAGGGGAGCTGAAGCTCGAGATTTTCTCTGTGTTGGAGGATCTGTGCTTTACTACCATGGCTCTTTGGGGTTTTTTTGGTTTGGTCTGGGTTTTTTGTACATTTGCTCAGTCACTGTCATTCTGCAGAAAAATAAAGCTGTTCATTACCCCAGACAGAAGCTGCATTTGCAGATTTATGTTGCCCTTCTCTGAAGAGACAGTGCTGCTTCTGCCAAATTAGCTGCAGCAGATCTATGACCTGGAGGCTGCTCTTCAGTAGGCTGGAATTAAACCATCCAACACACATCCAACATAAACACTGCTCCTATAATGAAGCTCAGAGAGAGCATACCAGGTGCCAAGACCCCCTTAAATTTTAGAGTGTTACCTAACATATATTTAGAAATCCCAGTCTTAACGCTAAAAACCAAATGAAACTGAAATAATGGACTTGGGCTTAATTTGTTTTCATCACTGCTGCACAGACCTATGAATTAACGACTTTTAATTAGGTTTGCTACTTTGTATTGAATATAAATTGAAAGACTAAAGCATACTATTTCCCCTTTTCTTTTCCAGAATAAGAATGGCCTTATAAGTGCACTGTAACATTGCAGATGAGAAGCATGAAATAATTTTGACTGTTGTGCGTGCATAAAACAAGTTTAATATGGAGATCATACATAAATATAAGTTTCTTAGTTTGCATAATACTTTGGCTCCTATTGACTCAGTACAAGTATTTCCTGAGGGCTATCCTGACTCTTGGTCAAAGTGATGCTCTCTGTTACTCTGAAAAAAGGAGACACAGAGAGGGTCACGGATGGCTACCAAGTTGGCCAGTAGCTTTAGGAATGAATCTGCTGATTTGGAATCCTGAACCTCCACGGGTTTCACACCGAGGATAACGTGTTAGCCACCTGGCTGTACCCTGATATTTGCAGGTAACCCTGCTCAGCAGGAAGCATTCCTCTCTCCTTGCCCTGCAGTGCTGGCTCTCCCACAGCTCCACGCAGTGTCTCTGAAGGCACACTTCACTGCACGCTGTGTTAGGCTTTATTATAATGAGCTGGGTGCTCATTAAAGCTTCACAGTTATAAACAGAGCCGTAATTTAGCTTGAGGAACACTGTAATATTAGTTTGGCACCTGGAAGCTAACCTTATCTCAAGCTGGGTTATGTCAAAATGTAAGTGAAGGTACTTATTTTTAACAACTGAAGTGGATGATAGAATTGCAAATGTTTATAAAATGTACAGATGAAAAAGTGAAGGAAAATCTAAGCCTACAAAGCCCCTCTCATTCTCTCCAGTCATTCAGCCAGCCCTCTGCTTCCTGCTTCTTTGGTGTCATGGCTGTACAGAGGGATTCTGCCCTCATCCTCTTCTTTCTGAAAGTTTCCATTCCAGCGGAGCAGACTCACTCCTGAGAGATCTCCAAGGCTTTGCATCACACTCCCTTTTCCTTTGTACGTTTATGCAAACAGCTAAATCAAGAGGCCACTATTAATTGCTCCTGATAAAACCGTGGTCTGCCTCCCCTCTTTGGGGCTGCGAGTGCTGCTGTGGCCAAGAAGGTCCCCACTGCTCCCACCACGGGCAGAGCTCTGCCCTTGGTTTCTGCTGCTCAGGGCAAAGGGGCTCCATGCACTGAACCCCATCTTGCACTGTGTCTGTGGTCTGAGAAAAACACAGGCACACTCAAAGCATCAGCCTCATTTTTGGCATCTGACTGAGATCGCCCTGTGGTGATGCTAAGTTTAAAAAGAATGATCCTCAAAACACGTCTTGAAGGGGTACAAATACAATAGAACAGAATAGAATAGAACAGAATAGAATGAAATTGCACCAGTAAAATGGAATTTACAACGAGCCCTTATCTTTTCTGAGCCTTGTGCTCATCCAGAGGCTTTTTAGTTGACCCTGCAGCCGCTGACAAAGCGAGTGTGATACTGATGTAGTAGGGAGTGTTGGGTCCCAGAGTTTGGGGAGTGTGGATGTGCATGCTGCTGAGTGAGAAGTATTCTGCCCGTTTTCTGGGGGGGTTCTATTAAAAACTGCAGTGCCTTAAGGCTACAAAATCAGAGCTGGGCACTGAGCATGGCAACGGTGTGCACAGTGCCTCAGGCATGGCACAGACCGAGAGAGCCTGCACAGGAAACGAGATATAGAAAACCTTATTTATCAGCATGTTTTATTCTTATTCTCATTTCTAAAATGTTGTAAACCTAACTCTAAGTGGCAGCGGAAGTGAGAGAGCGAGAGGAACAAGGCATCTGGCTGTGCTTGCACACCAATTCATAGCTCTTGCTTTATTCTGTTTTCCCTTTTCTCTTACTCTGGGGCAGGTGGGATGAGTACTGAAGAGCACAACACCTCTCCCAGAAAAGCTCTGGGGAAGGATGGAAAACCAGGCAAATGATAAAGAGTCCACTAGCTGTGTACCACCAAGCTGGGAGCTGGAAACCATTCCCTGTGTTGGCTGTGTACCATCAGAGTGAGGCAGGGAAGTTCTGCTTTCACACATCGTGTGTTTCAGAGGAGCTTTCCCCAAATCCATGGTCTGATTTCCAGCTGGGGTTGTATTATCAAGGGAATAAGCACCGTGGTCTGGGTGTAAGGAGCCAATCAGCCCAAGCAGAAATAGATGAAGCAAGCAATGAAGGCAGAAATATTGCAGAGGAAAGGTTCATGGCAAAAACATGCAGTGAGTTCTAAGGAAAATGGTTCTTTGAGGCTTATGCTCCCTAACCCAGTTCCAGTGCCCTTCATGGGAACGTGAGCTGGGTCTGATTTGGGCTTTCAGAGGTCAGTGCTTTATCCACTAAGCTGGGACTGCCTAAACCCAGTGCTCAGCCCACGGGACCACGGAGAGCTTTGCCTGGTTTCTGTTCTGTTTGCACTTTGGGGAGTTGGTTTGAGCAGACCAAATAACGCTGTAACATTGCTCAGATGATAACACACCAATTCTAAAGTTCACTGTGAGGGATCTTGCTGTGAGCTGGCTGAAGGGTTCTGTACTGCTTTTGATTTTGGTAAGCTCTTCGGGGCGTAGAGAGAAGCCAGGGTGTGATGTAGGGCAAGACATCCAAGGCTATGGCAACTTACCAAATCTTTCAAACCTCTTGTGTTATTTTGGGTTTTTAAAATTAACAATTCAATCATAATGCAGCTTTGAATGCTGCTTTCCATATTCTTGTTGGGGCTGGGAAATAATGTTTGAAATAATGCACTTGAAGCAGGAATTTGCCTTTTGATCCCACCTGGCTGTGGCTGTTGGCATTACTGTGGAGGCTGAGCCCCCTTTACACTGACCCAGTGGAAGGTGCACTGCAGGTTTTATGTTACTGCTTAGAAATCCTCAATAACCTTACCTCAGTCCTCAATTTGTGATCCTGGGAGATGGTGGAGCTGTAGAAGGTTCAGAAAGCCATGAGCAGGAGCAGCGAGCTGAGTTACTACTGAAACTTCCCCCACTCTCTGTATCCTTTCTCTTACCTGTCTTTTCAGCAATTTGTTGACTTGCAAGTGATTTTCGTTTCTCTTTTTAATTTTTTTTTCCCAAAACATTGTATCAGTTTCTTCCCAAAACGTTGTATCACTGATGCAAAAGAACAGTTTTAAATATTTCAGTGCTGTTATAATAAACCCAGGGTGCTATTATGAAAACCATATCTTGACACAAACAGAGGCTGTTGAACACTCACTCTGTGTAATGGCTCAAGGGCTAAATTTTATGTTAAGCTTTGGATGGAAGGGTTATCTTTTGACAAGTCTGAAGTGCTGACAAAAACCCCACAGGTTTGAGGCAGTGAAAAAAATGCCAGGCAACCAGAAAGTTGTACTTTTGGAAAAAAGTCTGTAATTCTGATGCAGGTTTTGAGAGGGACTGTGCATGCCATTGTGGGTCATCAGATGGACAAACTGGTGAGGGTACCCCTGGAGGTGAGCAGCAATTCTTTGGAAAACCCTCCCTACCTACCTGTCTTTAGTTTGCTTTCCTAACAAAATAATGTTTATGGTGTCCCTGCATGATGATGGGAAAGTCACAGAGGACATAACACAGTCAGGAAAATAATTCTGGAAGAGATAAGGGGGGGAAGGTTGCTAGGAGAAAAAGGGTAAAAATCGTGGTAAATACTAAATAAAAGAATACTTCTGCCATTATTTGACAAACACTGAGCACAAACAAGTCTGCTGCACAAATGTGCTCAGGGATCCTGTTTCAGTTTTGGCACTCAGAAAACCTTTTTATCTGCCAGGAAATGGGGAAAAATCTTTGCCAATAAATAATCGAAGGAGGGAAAGGGGGGAAAGAAGGGGCTGCCAGGATAATTTTTGTTTTAATAAGTATTGTTGGTAGTTTTGGACGAAGGATTTGTGTACTACACATCTCCATTCCCAAGCTCTCCTGGTGTTTATTTTTACTAAAATGATCTGAAAATTTTTCTTCTTGTGAAATTTAGGAGACATCCCCCCACACTGATGACCACAATTAATACAGATTTTTAAGTAGTGTTTATTGACATTTGGTGGTGTTTTATGCCCACCTTGAAGAGGGTTTCACCTTTTCCCTGACGGAACACTACAAACAGTCAGATCTGCAATGTTCCCTTTTTATCAGAATGAAGATACTTAATCTAAATCGACACCATGACTCAGTGTGCAGCTTGTTGTTAATGCCCAGCAATAATTTGTTATTCTTCCCAGCCAAAGCCTATCTGGAAATACTGGGGCCACAATCATTGTCCATCAGTGTAGACTCTGGATTTAAGACGGGACTTCAACAGAACAATATAACTTACCTTGTTTTGCTGTCTAACTGATGACACAGATGATATAAAAAATAAGTTTCTGCTGCAGCTGGAATGGCTAATTGCTAGTAGGAATTTTGCCACCAACTTCAGCAAGGACAAAGCACGAATGGATTCATGCAAAACTACCTCAGCATCCTGTTCAATGCTCTAAGGGATTATTGTAAGACATGAAGAAATGTCTTTTTACTGCTCTTGCAGGAGAGCTTCCCTGCCTGTGTTCACCACGCTGTGTTAGATGGCAGTGAAAGGTGTGGTGAGCTGACATGGAAACTGCTGACTGTACCCATTCCACCTTCAGGGATCCTTCTGCAAGCTGAAATTTCCCTGTGCCTGTAAGTCAGCTATGATTTCCAATCTGTCCTGTTCCAGGAGACATAAATATCAGACACAAGGTTAGAAAAAAGGCCAGGCATTCTTCATCTTGGTGTGAACCTAGCCCTCATCCTTCTAGAGCCTGCATAACCTTCACTTTGAGCCCTGACTTTTTAGGGATGGGGTTGCTGGCTTGAAAAGTGCTTTTCCAATGAATATCAAATGATATGAACATCAGACAGGCACATGCCTTTAGGGAACTGCAAGTGATAAAAATACAGTTAAGTGGGATTTCTGATCAGTTTTTGGTCAGCTGCTTCCTCTCCAGTCTCTTAAGCTGTGTTTACACTCCTTCTCTTCACTCCAGCATCCCTTACATCAGAAAACCTCTCCTTTTCTTCACCCCTGCTGGGCTGTGCCTCACCCACCCGTGTCCCTCTGAAAGGCTTGTGACAGAAACATTTCCACAGGCACAACGTGCTATGGAGGTGTCTCATGATACAAGTACCTCATCTTTTCAGTAAAACACGATGCTTAAATTGCATTTCTTAATGGTGGAGATCATTAGATAGCGAGGGTAAGTACCAGAATTGAGGCAGTGCTAGTTTTGGGTGAGAAGCTCCTGCTCTTCCTTTGGCACTGTAGTGAAGTTGGTATTTCTTGTTGCAAATACAAACCCCAGAAATTTATATGGCCACCCTGTAAATCAAGAGCTACAAAAAAGTAATGTAGGCAGTTGAAAGGACCACTCATCATGTCTACAAAAGCTAAAGGAAAAATGCCAGCTGAAGGTGAAAATACACCAGCTGTGGAGCAATGCTGGGGCATAGCATATGCTTGGTGACATAAATATGAGAATGTTTTTCAGCTGATACCCCAAGTAAGTTTATATTTACACTCAGACCGTGTCTAATGGCTCTTTAGATCAGGACCATTGCTAAGCTTTAACAAAAAAACCCCAGTTTTGTGGGAAAGCTAAGTACCCCTTAAAATCTGCAGTACAGAAGAGGGTTTGCAACACTGTAAATCTGGAAAAGACAGGAGCTGAGATGCCTCATCTGAGGTGTTGGTGGGAGAAGCAGCTTCCCTTTCCCTGCTGCTGGAGAGGTGTGGGTGGTGTGGCTGGTTCTAACTCTGGGCACAGAGGTGCCTTCTGCCTGCAGCAGGGAGATGCCCATGCTGGTGGCTGCAGTGAGGCCCACAAGATACAGCCCTTGGTACCACCAGCTGCCCTGAAAAAATGTGAAAATGTTTGTTTAGTAAGGCCTGTAAAATGTCCCCGGCACTCAGGACTCTTAAGTACTTTCATAATTTCAGGGGAACTTTTCCTGGCAGACTTTGATCATATTAAATAGGTTTCCCATGATATCATAATGCTCCATTTGTTAGAAATGTGCTGATTTGTGGTTGTGCAATTAGCTGACTCAAGCAAAAAAGCATTCTAGATATCCTGTGTATGAAGTGGCAGTTTATTTCTCTCCATATGGTCTGTAACTTGCTCCATGCTGCTTACCGTGGGGTCTGGGCTTACTGCCCACTGCTCATCACAGTTTATAGAGAGGAAAATTGAAGGCAGCCAGAGAGTAAAGCGATTTTCTTAAGGCAACACCTAAGCTGTTTGCATCAGCCCAAACATCCCCTTGGAAGCAGGTGAGTCCTGACTGTTCCCTCTGTGGAGTGAGGATGAGATGAAATCATCTTAGCAAAGCATGAATTGAGAGCCAGGGGCTTCCCAGAGGGAAAAAATAGGGCTTCCCAAGTCCTGCATAACTTGTAGCCTTTAAAGGATATTTTTTCCTGCCATATGTTTATTTATCACTACTTGAATGGATCTGTACAAATGGCTAAATCAAGTCCCTCCTGAGTCCGTGGAAGGACTTCCTTTGTTGTTAGCAGTGATGGGATTGCATCCTAAATTAATAGTCCCAAAAAGACTAATTTGTAAAAAACGCTCAGTGCAGGATCAATTGTTTTGCTGTGAAGTGGCAGCTGGCACCTCACCTCGTTGCACAATTTTAGTTCTTCTAGTAGTAAGTAAGTATATTCTACTCTCCTCTCTGGTTTCTCTCCTGCTCCTTTCAGGTGAGTGGGGAGCATGGAATAAAAGGCATTTGTGAGAGCAACAGCCTGTATTAACGTACAGGGTTAAACTTTCTGAGGACAAGGAATTTTTTTTGCCTCATCAGCATGTTTAACAGTTGCAAATCTCAGTGTATGAGGAAATGCCTTACATTCAAAGACTATTAACAGCTGTGAAATTAGATTTACAAATCTGAATATATAACTGCGTATTTTATATGCTGTTGCATATAATTTCTGCATATATTCATGAAGCTGTCTTGTAGTTTATGAAATTTGAGTGTACCGTTTCAGTGGGAACTTCCAGATTTCTTAATCATGAGATCGTTAAAGGAAGGACTTGCCATATGCAAATTTTGAAATTTGTGCAACATAACATGATGCCTTTTGAGGATAACACAGAACCAAACCCAACAGATATGTAAGTATAAATAGTTATTTGGAAGGTGTGAAACATTTTTATTAAGAAAAAACTATTTTAATCACGTCTACCTTCAAATAACTCTTAAGTGGGTACAGTTTTATATTATGATTGTGATTTTTTTTTTGTTGTTTAATAGTATAAGCAACACATTCTACAGTGCTTCATTTCATTCTTAAAAATAGCCTGGGTTTTGTATTTGGAGATGAGTCGTTTTGAGGCTGAGGCACTCACCTTTCTGGCTCAGCCTATAGCTCTAAGGATTGAAAATACATAACAATATTGTCTTATACAAATCACGATTCATCTGGTAATGAAACTCTCCAGAAGAAAGCGAATACAATATTTGGGAGTGTTTGGAACATGAAAGCAGAGTACACGGCCAGCAGACGTGCTGCTTGGAAACCTGTGGGAATATTCACTTAATTGCAACTAAAGCCTCTCCTCTGTGTTTCAGAATCCTGCTCTGCTCACACAGATCTCAGCACATGACTGAAATAATCTGGTTATCCAGCATATGGTTCTTTGTGAGGACTGCATAGGAGTCAGCTACTCGGCCTTTTGTGTCATTTGTCACAGAGTGCTGTGTCCTTCTAAGTGCTGCCTTTCCAGTCCGGGGCCGTGGAGGCATTTTAGCAATGCAAAGAGGTGATTAGAGGCACTTCTGCTGGAATGTATGCTGGGCTGCTTAACGAAATTAATTTGGCTTATGACAGGGGCGTGGAGAGGCAGCCCTGGGCTTTGTCCCCCTCGCTGTCACCGTTTCCCAGGGTGACACTGGATGTGTCAGCAGTGACCTGCTCTTTGCTGTGCTTTCAGCAGGCGTGCTGCTAGCAGGACGGGGCAGGCTGGGAGTTTCCAGGTGTGCTCAAAGGTGTTTGCTCAGGAGAACCACATCTTTAAAACCAGGGTTTTCTAGCTGATAGTATTGCAGCTAATATTTGTGTGTAAGGAGAATGATATCTGCTTGGTTTAGCAGGAAAACTATTCTGTCTCATAAGTGCTGTCTCCTTCCCCCCAAATCAGTGACTGTATCTGTCTCAGACACATGACAGCAGAGAAATGAAAAGGCTCCTCAAATCTTTGCTTAGTCCATCCTCCTGCATCCTTCTGCCTAGAACCCTGGAGTCAGCGTGGCTGATCTGGGCCATTAGTGATTTGTGTCTGTACTTACTTGGAGGTGCATTTTTCAGGTTATGTCCTTTTCTAACACATGCAGTAAAGTACTACTTGCACTGACTTACTCCACAATAAGCAGTGTGTGAGCTATACAGAGGAACTGCCACTTGACCCCAAATAATGTCAGATTTTAAATTCATGAAGAGCAGGATTTTTTGAATGAAACAAGGTAGTGCCCAACAGCCACACAGAATCTCAAAGGAGAAAGATGTTGTGTCAGGGAAATGCAGCCAAATTGAAATCCCAAGAAAGTGATAACAAAATGCTTCATTAAACAGAAAAAACCCAAAAGGAGCAAAAGAAAAACAAACAAACAACAAAAAAAAAAACCAAAACCAAAAAAACCCTCCAAACCACTACAGAAAAAGCTGTGCTTAAATGTCAGTGAGAACTTTAATTCTTGTTGGCTGTTAAACTCCCCCCACCAGAAAACTGAAACTCTTCAGTCATACAGAGACTTTCTGCAGAGGAACCAGAAGCAGCAGCTGAACAGGCAATTATCAACCATGAAAGCAGCCAGATTTTGCCACCCGTGTTTTCACTAGGTGCCATTTCAGCAGCAGTTTCTGTAGGTCTTTCAGCTGAACCGTGAAAGTAATCTCTTGTCCCAGGAAAACCAGCGAAGGTGAAAAGCGCTCTGCTCCCTGGCTTAGGTGGAGCAGCCTCTGCAGCCCTTTCTCCCCAGCAGAAACTGCTCTGAAGGGTTCCTGTACCTGGTGTGCCTTGCCAGATTCAGCCTGTTTCTTACACATCTCTCTTTTTGCCATATTAAACAGGGATCTCAGGTTTTACAAGTGTATGTTGCACTCTGAAACCACTGCAAGGACATCAGGAATCGTGTGCTCTCCTGAGGACTGGTCTCCTAAAGGCTCTGCAGGTTTTGCTCTCATTGCTGGAGACTTCAGAGCCTCTGGTGCTGACTCCCAGAAAAGCCTGTGTGCCTCCATGGCAAAATCTTGGCTTCTGGCCGTGTTCCCAGCAGTTCTTCCCGAGCTGGGCAGCTCTGCAGTTTGTGGGGTGCTTTGGGAAGTTACCTGGTGTCCTCACCCTGCGTCCTCTGCTCCAGCTCAGGTGTGGGCAGATGTGCAAAAGGCGTCAAAGTAGGTGAGAGAGAGAAAATTTGGCAGTGTGCTGTGCCAGGTGAAGTTTTGGGCTGGAGCTGGACCTCAGCAGGATGCCAGGTTGGCTGCCAGGCAGTGTGGGGCCCTTGGTACCACCGGGGCCCCTGGGTTTGGTTCTGCATTGTGTAAACGCCCATGTCATAAATGAATAACAGCATTTTTTTTTTTCTGGGTCTGAGCTTTGTTTGCTTTTGCTTTTTCTTGGACAGTGAACCTGTGCCTTGAGAAAATACGCAAAAAGTTTTTAATATCCGTGCCTCCAATGAGGCAACGATGGCGCATCTAATCTTAATCTATATTGTTTGCACTTTTGCTCAGTAAAGCAGCTATAAGAAATAATACATTTCTTCTTTAAAGGCCTTTCCCCGCCCCTGCTGTATAAGTGTTATTTCCTGCCCTCCTGCTCTCTCAATAGCGCTTCCCTTTCCTGTTTTGGTTATAAGCTTTCAGAGAGGCTCCTGGCTTGTCTCCCTGCCAAATTTGTCTTCTGCTCAGGTGAAATAGACAGTTTGGATTTGAGCACACGTGCCGGATTTGAACATTTTCCTCTGGGGATTGCCTGACCAGGTCCTCCTCCATGGCAGGCATGTAAGTATCTGGGGACCGTGCCTGTTGGCAGGGAATTTGTTGACCAAAATTAATGTGATTGGATGTGAAGGAGAGCACATATTGTGATAAACACGGAAGGTTTGTGTTTTGGTTATAGCCTGGTAGGATAATTTATAATTGTATAAGATGGTAATTAAGCTTTTATGGCAATTAATATGCATCCCCTGGCAGTGAGGGAGAAGCTGACTTCATGAAGCGAGCGTTCCTTCATTCCTGATCTGCCTCCACCAGCTCGAGGGGAATTGTCACAGGTTTATTTACATTTCTTCTGGGACTGAAGGGAAACCAAGGCAAAGTGATGCCAGCATTAATGAAAGATCATTATGTTGATTTCCTCTATTCACTTACAAGTCTGCCTTTCCTGGTCATTAGTTATGATTATGATCTTTCAAAGCCTTTATTTAAGGGATAGTTCTCCTGAAATACAGATATGGTTGGCCCATGAGTGAGAGTCCCCAGTCATGTATTTTCACTTGACAGTTCGGTTTTGGGTTTTGCATAATTCGTATTTTACAAGGTTAGGTACTTCTCGTTTTTATTTCTGTAATTTAAGGGGGAAGGGAACTAGTTTGTATTAATAGCAACCTGATCCCGTCGAGTTGCTTTTTTACTGTTTTTGACTAATTGAGTTCCTAGTGTTTCTCCAGGCCATTTACTTGACTCATTTTTAGAAAGTTCTAAGCATTTACTTGATATTTACTTTTAGGAACTTCCAAACTGTATCTTCAAGTTGTTATGTAAAATCTGAAAGTGACCGCCACTTCACAGAAAGAAATTTTACGTGATTCAAAGCATTAATGGAACAGCGGAATTCCTCCATTAGGAGATTCCATTTGCAATCAGTTGTTGGAACTTGGAAAAGTTTCCTGGAGCATGGCCTGGCTCTGGGAGTCTCTCTGCCCAGCAGCAGTGGCACTTCTCTCAACCACACCACTTCCTCACTGAAGTGCCTTTTGCAAAGCAGCTCTCCTTAAACATTTCTTAACACGCTGGGTTGAGATGCTGATGGCTGCAGTTCCCCTTCAGAGTCATTTGAATTCTTACGCTTCAGTTTGCAAAACCCACCAGAAAAGGGATGGGTTAAAATTAACAGCACCCCACGGTTTTAAAGTCTCAGCAATATAAACTGAGCAGATGTGCTGGCTTACAAGGGCATCGCTGTGTGGGCTCTGTGCTGGCCCCAAATCCCCGCTGATTGGCAGATGTGCTATTTTAGGGCTGGGGCAGACACGGAGAGGTCAGGGCTCTCCACGGGCTGGGGCTGGCAGAGCTGAGCCTGAGCTGTTCTGGACTCACAGCCAGGCCCAGGTGAAACATCTGTTCTGCTGCAGGCATGTTTTGCATTCTGTATGATTTTTGTATTTCTACTCCCTTTTCCCTGCACAAGAGCACTGAGGGGTGACAGAAGGTTACGCGAGTTTCTCTGGCCGTGCCAGGGTTGTGTGCTCGTTGCCAAATTTAGCAGCTCATCTGCCAAAATCCTGGCTTAGGGTGCAACCTGGGTGCCTCATAAATGGTCTCCATTCTGGTTTCCAGCTGATGTGTCTGCTGTGAGTGTCTGCAGCAGGTACTGGACAAGGCTGTTCCCACTGGGTGTGCCAATGTAGAAAGGAAGAATTCAAAATTCATGTCTTACTACTAACAGAAAGTAACTTCTGAATATTCTTCCTTATGGAGGTGAACCGGTGTTCTTCTTACTCTTGATAGCACTGTATGTACCAGTATTTCCATTTCCTGCTGTGTAAAATATATATTTGTCTTGCAGGTGTGTCATGACTTTATTTAACACCCTCAGTCTTTCTGAGAGCTACTTATGAAGGAGGCTTCGTATTTTGACTATTTTCTTGTAACTATTTAATATTAAACCGTTTAGATGCTGGAGTTTAACAGTAGAGAAAGGTGATGGCCAGGCACCTGCAGCAGATGCTCGGTGCAAAAGGCTCATCTCCTGCTGGCAGTGCAGCCAAACCCCAGCACCAAAGGCAGACCTTCAAGGTGAATGTGCAAGCTGAGCAAGACACCAAAAAATAGCAGCTTCTCTGGGACCTGGGCTTCAGTTCAGGCTGACTGGGGCAAGGGCAGCACTGCTGGGTAGGTCTCTCTGCACAGGCAGGCAACCAGAAGCGAGTGAGAAATTGAGAAATTCTGACCACTGGTCCGTGGGTTGGTTTTTCAAAGGATGCCAGGAGGTGGAGTTTAGGAAAAAAAATTGAGATAGTCATTGTGGCACCTCCATATTTTATGTGAGAGTGTTACTGCTACTATTTAAATATCTGCTGTAAAACAGTCAAACATCTGCATGTCATTGAGGATGAAAAGCACCTTTCTGGATGTAAAGCCCCCATGGGGCTGCCCTTTGGTGTGATCAAGGGGCTAAATGCTGTATTTTTCTCTACGAGGTCTTGCTGCATTGCTTGAGGAAGTTCTTCGGGGCTCTGGGACAAAGGTGAACGATGGTGACACCGGCTGTGCTGCAACTGTGGCTCTAGAGGGAAGGAGACTTTGAAACGGGGGGTCCCAGAAGGATTCACAAGTGTGACTGACATTGTGCTGGAGAAATGCGGCTCCCAAGGAGAAGGGAGGTCATGAGCAGAGCTGGTGGTGAATCTCTGGTGGGAAGGCTGGAGAGCCCCTGCACTGCAGCAGCTTTATCTGTAACGAGCTCAGATCTCAGTTGTGGTCTCTATATAAGCCCAAATGATCTGTCAGTCTTGTGTTCAGAGGGTGTCTCGGGGTTTTTGTTTTCTAAATCCAGTGGTCAGAGAGAAATGTCCATTGTTTAGGTTACTACTGAAACGCTTTTCCTGCATCCCAGTCATTATTATATGTATAAAGTGAAAGCTATTAAAATGTTTAGCAAATCAGTCTATTAGTGTTTGAAGCAGGATCATGACTTGCAGCTTGCTAATTCTGAGGTTAGCACAGATCTGTACTGCACAGATCACACATCTCTGCACACAGGATTTTGGATTTACATTAGCTGTTTAAGCTGACATCGAGAGTATTCTGTCAGCTTCTTAAATCAGCATCAGCAATTTCCTACACATCACGTTTAACCACACAAGTGTGACTTCCTGTGGCAGACTCAGTGGACAAGTGGAGTAAGGTGTTATTATCTCACTCATTCTCTGGGCTGAGGTTTCGTTCTCAAGTGAGACAAGCCTGGGGCTAAGTAATATCAACAATTTCTCACGCCAATAAGAATGGTTAGATCAGTCTAAAATAACTTGTAATTAATAATAATTTAAATGTTGAGGGGGGGATGTATGAGAGATGGAAATGAAAAATAAGGTAAATGTTTGCCTTTTCTGTGAATACCCAAAAAAAGCTTCCTTGAAGGTCAAAGAATCACGAGCAGCTTGAAACAAGGTAGATCCATAACAGGTTCAAAGCATGAGATATTGATTTCTAGCAAGGAGCTTTCAGAGTTTATGCTAAGGGAATGTCTGCCCTGAGGACGGAGTTGTGTCTGTAAATACGAAGGACAGTGGAAATCTCCAGGTCCACCTGTCACGCTGGAGTAAAGCCCACAGCATTCAGTGTTTGAAGTCAGCTGGTTGTGGATATTTGTTACACCTTTTGTGAGCATGATTTCGTGACCCTCCAAAAGCTGTATGACCTTGTCCTGGCTCTAGGAGAAAGCATTTTACCTTCATCATCTCCCATCTCTCATTTTATCTTCATCATTTTATCTTTATCATCTCCCACTGCCCTGGGGCTGTGACCTCTGGGTGCTTTGGTGCTGGAGGGGGGTCCAGGTAGGGCTGGCATCACGCTGTGCCCTGGCAGGCTCTGCACGGGGCTGCTGCTCAGAGGGGGCTCAGTCACCCCGTACCAAGCTCTGCAGAAGTTTTATTCATAAGAGGATAACTGTGTAAGTAGAGAAAACAGGTCAGTGAAGGAGCACAGTGCAGCTTGGCCACTCGACTTTTCCTCAGTCTGGAACAAGAGGGAAAAGCCTTAGGGATCCTTCAGAGCCCCAGACTCTCCTCCAAACGTGATGGTTTGCTCCTTTTTCCTGTTTATTCTCTGTGACAGGTCTTTTGTGGTTCCAGCCTGAGCTTTTTGCTTGTATATTTGGATAACCCACTGGGCTAGGCAGAGTGGAGCAGGAGGACTTCTCTCTATCTCACCCACGGCTCCTCCACTACCAAGCTCCACAGTAATTTCTGTCATTTGGTTCCCCCTCTCCTCCTCTATTTCTTCCTCCTGTTTAATTACTTGCAGTCAGCCAGGTCACGTCAAGCCACTGCATTCTCATGTGATAATTCACAAAAAATACAGGTATTTTCCTGAAGATTCCTGGTGTTATCGATTCCATACTCATTTGTGGCTCCTTTTTGGCTATCGATCTTGGTAATCATGCATTTGCTAAAAGCCAGGAAGAAAGGACTGAGTTTTTCAGGTTCTGAACAGATGGAAGAGGAGAGGAATGTTATTTCAGGATGAATACCTTCCCTGCAGCACTGTCTCAAAGTGGCTGTCCACTCTCACCAGGGCTGCACAAGAAAGGTCAATGCTGACCCTTCCAAGAAGGGTTAAATCCAATTTAGCCAATCTGCTAATTTTTTAAGATGAATCCTAGACAGAAGAGATGGATGAGAGTGGGTCAAAATGTGTCACACAGGATGAAACAAACAGGATTATTTGCAAACTTTTTTTTCTTTAAATTTACAGTTGTGCAGTATTGAAACAATATTCTGTAAATCTCAATGATTTCGAACACTCAATTTCAGACATCACCTGTGAAAAAAGCTAAGCAGATTTGCTTTAATTTCAGGCAAACAAGAGGTAGTAATGCAGAGGTTTGCCGTCCCACAGATGTAATGCTTTCAGAAGAAACAAAGGTGAATATTTGGATTTGAGGTCCCTAGGAAGAACCCCTTCCCCTCCACATTTAAATAAGATGTCTTTAATCTGCCCTGTAGTAAAGTGTAGAACATTGGAGTAGGTGCTGTGCAGATGTTGTGCACAAACCTGAATAATTTTGCAATTAAGACCCCTCTGCAATTAAAATTTTATATATTTTTAGACACAATTACCTATGGTGGGAACTCAGGTGTATGAGTCTGACTGCATGTTAATGTAAAATAAAATATCAATAGAGGAATTAGTAATATTTGACTTGGTATGTGAAATTTGATGGACCTCCAACAAATACCAAATTTTCAATAACTTCTATGTATTAGGAAAATAAAGCAAGTTCCAGAAGTCTGCAAGCAGAATTTTGCATATAAATACTAATATGTAACAAAGTCTTATCATGAAGAAGGAATGTGCTACTCACAATTGTGTTATTAAGCCCCATATTTATTACCTGTCATGTGTAGTTGACATAAGTATTAGTCATGTATGCTCCTAAAAATTATTAAAAATTTTGCTGGACCTTCGTGAAACCACTGGTTCTTGATTTGTGCTTAAAATAATGTACAGAGAGTAATACAGAGATTCTCAGTGACCTTTATAAAGGGAACATTTTCTGGGCTGTTTTCAGAGAAGCCTCTTAAAGCAGCAGCGGGATGGTTGTGCCTTTGATGCATAGGAAGAGTGAAAAGTCTTCAGGATAAAGAGTTACACCTCCATGTAGGGTGAGACAGCAAGCCAGCAATGGGTCCCTGGAGGCGTTTTGGATGCTGAAAGATTGATGAAGTGCTTTGCAGGAAAGGATTCCCCTCGCGTGCTGTTTTATGTTCCTTTCTGTAATTTCACTGGAGGCCAGATAACAGGCTCAATCCTGTTCCCGTTTCAATGAATGATGAAAAACTTCCACTGACTGCAGGAGAGCAGGGATTCAGCTCGATGTGTGCTGTATGTTACAGTAACAATTGGTGCTCGTGCATCAAAAACTGCTCCTGAGTATCTGTGTTTCAGTCACAGGACAGTAGCAGGTCCTTTGCTGCTGATTTTTGGTGCCTGAAGGCAAAGTTGCTGTACCTACTGGGATCTGGGTATGGCATCGAGTAATGCTGTGTTAAGTCCCTCGTGGCTGGATGGTTAGGTGTATTCTTTTTGTTGTAAGTAAGGATAATTTAATTAATCTTGACTAATTTAGCAGCGTGTGGTAATTTTGGATTCCAAAATTCGTCTGGAATGGAGACCGTGTTGGGTTCCAGGCTTGCTCTGACGAAGCCAGTGATGTGCTCCTGCTTACCTTAGTGGGCAGCAAGGCTTGTGCTGCTTGGCAAGGCCTGGGGAGAAGGACGTGGTGTCACACTGGCTGAGAGTGACCCTCCCAGGGACAACACTTTCCACAGGCTGTGCCCTGGGCAGCTGATATTCCCCCACCTCTGGAGCTGGAGGTGGCACAAGACACCTGGTGGCAAAGGCAGGTGGCCACCATCCGTCCATGAGACTGCTCTGGGGATTATTTTCAGCCTTTGCACTCCCCTGTGACAAAGGCAATCCAGTGTGCCCACCTTTCTGCTGGGATATTCCTCTCCCATCCTCCCCAGCTGGGAATCCGAGGCGGACCGAGCGTCCCCCAGCAGGTCTGGAGGATGCAGGCAGTGCTGCCACTGCTGCCAGGCTGCAGCTCTTGCACCAGCTGGGGGATTAGGCAGGCTGGAAGGAGCTCAAATCCCTCAGCTGCTCGTGTCAGATATGCAGGAGCTGCCACAAGACGTTGGCTTACCTGAAAAGACAGGAGGGAGAGGAGTTTGCTGGATAAGTGCATCAGCTGCTCTCCAGGTATCTCACAAAGCAGCAGCAACTGGTGGATGAGCTGGGTTTTATGAATTCTGAACAATATAAATAAAATAGTGTTTAGTCTTTCTGGTCTGAGTATATTGCTCTGGTAGCAGAATTTAGCTGTCTCCATGATATGTAATAGAAATACAATTTATTCTGAATTTCCTACCTTGTTCTTTACAGAGATATCTGCCAGCATCAGTGCCCCCCTGTAAATGCTGGAAGGACTTTCCAGGCTCTTCCCCACAGCCTGGAGGAGGTCTGTGGGCTACCTGGAGCCTGTGCAAAGTGATTGACAAAACAAGCCAGAGTCAGTAGGCTTTAGTGTACCGTGGGGGATACATCTGCCTTGGAAATCTTTGAGACCCACACATCAGAAAAGATTGAAAATTGCTGCTGTAATCGACCCAGATCCTCTTAATACTTGCAGAAATGTGGTCCCTTCCATTAAAATGGTGACAGTGATGGGGTCAGGCACGTTTGGGTGTGCAGCAGTTGGTATAATTTACAAGTGGAGGAATTTGGCACAGTGGCAGTGCAGCAACGTGGTTTAGCATCACCCAGGAGCTTCTCCTTTATCTGTGTGTGTGTGTTAGGGAGGCAAAAGCAAACAGAGAAGGGGGAAAAGGATTTGTGTGCAAAGCAGATTAACCACTTGATATTGCATTGTTGGAAATTATTAATTATGGCTTGGGCTATGGAAGGGAGGTATATATACCTATATATAGATCTAAAGTTAACAGGACAGTCATAAAACTTAAAATTTTTGCAGGACATAGATCTCAAAAGTTTCATTTAGATGCACTAACTGAATCATAAATGCATCATAAGGTGCACTATTTGCTTGTTGAAAATTCCATGTTACATTTAAAGATCTCAACACTTCAAAATTTGGAGAATTCGTTTTTTTCTTCACCTTTTATTTCCTCTGGTATAAGAAAAGTGGCTGGGAAGTCAGGAGAGTGGAACTGAAATTCTGACCTGTATTGACATGTCACAGCATTTGCCAGTGGCATTTATTGCTCCTGAAGGGTGTGTTTAATTATGATTCTTTATATGTACATTAGTCAGGATATGACTAATAAACAAAAGGTAATGTGTTAAGGAATTTCTGTGAATCTGGAGGAGAAAAACAGCTATTAACACTATTCAAAATAATGGTTATGTACTTTATTGCTGGCATGCGTCCACATTTGTGGATTCCCCTTCCCCACTTTCTTTGCTACTAGGAAGAAGGAAAAAAATCATTCCTGTGTGTTTTGCACCGTGTGTTCTGGGACTTCCAAGTGCGTCAGCGGGGCTGGGTATTAGGCATCAGCTGGATTAACTTAATTGATTTCTTCAGTTTACCTAACGTGGCTTTTGGTTTAAGGTCTGCTTGCTTCCAGTTTTAAATGTATAACTCAGCTGTGAGTGTCAGGTTTGTTTTGTCAGTAAGCTGTAAAATATTGGTAGGTTTTCATGCAAATGAGAAAGGCTTCGCTTGCCAATAGATGCATAAAATAAATAAAGCATTCATACTGTTGGACAGTTTTCATAATGTTTATGTGATGCAGGTTATTTCTCAGGGATTAATGTTTAATATAAAATAGATTATCAGTTCAAAACAGCAGCATACAGGAGGTTTTTTAAGTCTGTGAACACATACACGTCAGCTTTAATTTAACAGAGCGCATTCAAAGGATTAGCAGATCTCTTATAAAACATATGTTGTAAGTCGTACTGATAGGTTCTGTTGGGTTTTTTTTCCTTTAGAAGTTTTAAGTAATAAGCAGTAAGTTCACTGTTTTCTTTCCTGATTTTGCTGTTTTTTCTCCCCAGTGAACAGAGTATTTGCCAAGCCCGAGCTTCAGTTATGGTCTATGACGATACCAGTAAGAAATGGGTGCCAATCAAACCTGGACAGCAGGGATTCAGCAGAATCAACATCTACCACAACACGGCCACAAACACCTTCAGGGTAGTTGGAGTTAAACTGCAGGATCAACAAGTGAGTAACTGTATCGAGTTTCCTGTAAATTAACCTTTGATCTCATTTGGTAACCTCAGTTCTACACCTAATGCAACATTTCCTGCTCCCTGCAAGGTGCCTGCTAGTCTGTTTAATCTCCAGTCATTCAGATTTTGTATAATTTTTTGCACACAGAATGTATCACTGCTTATTTGAAATAAGAGTGTCTGGTAGATGCCAAAGAGGTTTGAATGTTATTTCCCCCCCTTCATTTTTTCTTGTGAAATGAGTCTTATTTACTCTGCAGGTTTTGCTCTCAGCTCCCCCCTCCAAATTACTTTTTATTTGTTTTTTAGCATGATATTAAAAACAGAAATAAAAATCAATTGTTCTGCACTGCTGCCCCACAGAGTGTGGTTGTTACATTGCTGTGATAAGCAATTAATTCCTTGTAATGCACTTTAAAATCCTAGGTGCACCCTGTGATCTGATTTACAGCGGGCTAATTCTGCAGGACCTCCTCGGGCATTAAAGGAGTTAGCTGGGATTTGGATCACCAGAACTGGGATCAGCCCCCGCTGGCCACCAGAGCACGGTGCTCAGCCCAGGGCTGCCCCGGTGTGGCAGTGGCTCTGGTTTGGGGTGTGCAGCACAGCAGAGCTCCCCAGCTGAGTGTCACAATTAGACCCCAACAGGAGTTCGTTTGAGTGGAGCAGTGGTGCAGAGTCTGCGTTTCAGAGCAGGAATTTTGGAGCTGAGGGCTCCCTTTTTGTGCTGGCACCAGGCTGGTTGGCAGTGGCTGCTTCTTGTGCCCACCTGCAGCCCTCTGCGGGGCACAAGGATGAGGAAAAAGGGGGATTTGGTTGCCTTTTGGTTCAGGAGTGGTGTTGCCTCCTGGGAAGGTGAGGTGAGCACTGCTGATGGTGTGAGAGATGGGCAGGGGTTGGGCAATTCCAGCCAAAATGAGCTCCTGGAGAGCCGGAGCCAGGGCAGCACCCCCTCTCAGCTGCCACAAGATCTGAATGGATGGATCTGCTCATGGAAAAGCAGATGATCCTCATCTGTAAAGGTGCTTGGGCCAACTGGAAAAGTTACTCAGGTTGCTTACTGGAAGTGGTAATGCCTTTGCTACGCCGTGCACATACAGAGTCATGGTTCTCAAAAAGGAAAAGCAGGACAAAAGTAGGGGGGTTTTGAGCACAGCGGTTTTCAGCTCCTTGCAGTGCACTTCTGAAACATCAGCCAAAAGTTTTGTGACTGCTTTTATCCTTCTCTGTAGAGAAAAGGCAATATATGAATGTAGTTCCATTCAGAATTAGAGAATATTTTCAAAAATAAATTAAATACAATGGCTTCTTAGTCAGTTGAAGGGTCAGTAGAGGTTTGTCCTAGGCCACTTTTACATTGCCAGCAGGTGAATATAAATGATTTTCATGTGACTGCAATCTAAGATGGGACTGAACAGCTGGTGTAAAATAATTAGAAGTCATAAAGTCAACATGTATATATGTAAGGGAGGCAGTACCAGAGGTCTGTGTTAATCAGAGTATGCAGTTTAAAGAGTAGGACATATTAAAATGTCAAATCTTAAGCTGCTCCTCCAACATGCTTTGCATTAACTGTAATATTTTATTTTCTTGCAAATGTTCCAATTTATAAAGAGGCTGCATGGTATCTAAAAGTCATCTCAATTCAGAAGGAAACACGTAGAAGAATATATTTTTCTTGAGTTTGAAGACTAAAAATCCTCTTTCAAATAAACAGAAAAAATAGGTTACTTTAGTCACCTAAAACTGCCTGAAACAAAGTATTCATCTTAAATATGATTGCAAAAATCCAGTATTATGGATAAAGTCAAGACAGTGCAGCACAGTAGTATTCAAAGGAACACTCTGAAAATCTCAAGATTCAGAATTTAATGTATTTTATGTGAGTCTCACATGGAATCATAAGCTTGCTAGGCTTGATAAGTATTTGCATTTAAAGAGAACAGAAATGAATTTCAGTTAAAATAATTCTCTCTTCAAGCCATTTCGTGCTTGCTCTCAGGTTCTGTTAAATCTCACTGAAACTGAGGCTTTAGTAAAGCTGTTGATTTTCCAGAAAATACATATTTATCTGAGAAGGACCAATCTTCAGCTAATATGTGATTTGGCATATGATGAAGACAATGAAGCTACACAGATTTCGGAAGAGTTGAGAAACTACTTTAAAATATGTAATACAACAGTACCGTGGAGGAAAAATTTTAACTTTTCTTGCATACTGTTCAGCAAGGCACAGACTAGAGTAGTCTTCATGACTTCATCCCTGCCTGCCTTTATTTCCCTTTTAATTTTTCTTGTTTTATAATACACCTCTAATAATAGCTCTCATTAATTTTCATCCTCTTTTTCATTTTCTACATCTCTTCTTCTGTAGACTCCTTGTCTTGTCTCTGTCTAGCTGCCTTTCTGTTTCCTAGCCCTTTTTTGGTGCATGTGCTTATGACGCTGTCTTCTCGTTCGACTTATCTCCTTATCTCCTGATCTCCTTCTCTAGCTGACAGTGTCTGCAAAGCCCAGACAGTGTCTTCCACCCCAGACAAATCTGGTTTGCAGAGCAGCAGAAGTGGAGCATGGTTCTCCCGCAGGAAGTGGCCCCAGGTCTGGCTCTGTCCGTGTGTCTGGGCGAGGAGGAGCTCACGGAGCAGCCCTGCCTCAACCCCCTTTCTGCTCTGCACAAAGGAAAGCCTTGCACGGGCCCGTGCTGGCCTGAGAAACAGCCTTCAGAAAACCAAAAGCACACTCTGGAAGCTTTGAAGTCACCACAGAGGCCAGAACTGGTCTGAAGATAAGTTCAGACCAGTGTTACAATTGCTTAACGTCGTGAGCTTTGATGTTTCCTTGCCTTCATTTCGGACTTGATGTTCATTGAGGTCTTCTCCAACCTTAGCAATTCTATGATTCTGTGATTCTTGAAGCCAAACAGTTGCAACCACATGTTTTACACCCATGTTGCAACTTGCCAGCTGTTGTTGTCACCTGGCCTGTTGTAAAGGTGTCATGTGTGAGCTTCAGTCACCAAGTTCACAAAGCTAAAAATACACAAGTGGTCCATCTTTATGGCTTAGCTGAAAAGCAGTAACTCCCCAGCCCAGAGTCTGATCAACTGAGGGTATAAAATTAGGACTTGACATCAAGTGATGTCAGCTCAGCATGATCTCCTCACCCAAAGGCATGTGCTGAACAAACAGGCAGGGAGGAGGGTGCAACTCCACAGTGAATCACGTCTCCCGAGGGGCTGGTGTGTTCTTGTGGCTGAGAAGTGAATGCAGAAACAGGGCCTTGGGGAAGGTGAGACATTTTACATGTGAACCCAAGCCAAAACTGAAACAAGGACGGGATTCCTGGGATATAAGCTAACCACAATTTTTGAAAAAGAAAGAACCAATTAATCACTGTTGTAACTTATTAGAAGTTCATCAGGTTTGGGCCTGCCTGCAGAAGTAAAGAACCTGGCCTCAGCTGTAGCAATTTTTATATCCTCCCTGTTTTAGCAGTGATGTCTGCCCCCTGTAAGATGAGCTTGAGCATTGGCAGCACGGTAGGGTCCAAGCTGGTAACACCCATTTTGTGCTCTGGAGAAACAAGCAGTTGTCTTGTCCTGGTTCAATAAACAAGAGTATTGGTGGTGAGACTTGTGTGGGAACTCTTCCCATGATCCTGGCTGTGCTTACACCTCAGGAGTTGCCCTGAAGTCACTCAGTCCCTTCTGCACCACCACCATCACTGCTGACAGCTCCACAGCCAAAAAAAAAGGGTTTCTTGTCTCTGAGCTTTTGTATAGATTCTAAAACTCCCTGCCGGTCCCAGGAAGCCTCCACCTGAAACTGAGGTGAAAGGGTGAAGGAGAATACTGGGTAGAAGTGAAGCAAATATATTTTTTTTAACATTATAGTGATGGGAACATTGAAAGGTGTCAATATAATGCTATGCATGACTGGTCTGTGGAACTCCTTGCCATATGAGATCTTTGAAATCCAGAATTTACCAGGCTTCAAAACAACACAGACATTTTTATCAGTAACAGGACTACATCGTTTCAGGAAGATAAAATACTAAAAGGGGGTTGAAAAGAAAAACAGTGGCTTATAAAATGTCATTGTTTCAGCTTGTAAGTCAATTTCTAGGTGAAGGGTTATAGGAAGAACTGTTTGTCATGGACAAATTCATTATTTATTTCTGCAAGATTCCCAGTGAGCTTCTCGAATTCACCTATTCCAGACTGCAACTGAAGATTAAAAGATGAACTCTTGGTCTGCTCAGCCTGGCAGATGTGCTCTCTTACTGACATACGAAGTTTTAGAGTAAAGATCCTTTAGAAGCACCTGTAAAAAACCCTTATGCTTCAAACAGGGAGACCTTCTTCATTTTAATTACTGCTCTGAAGCACTTCATTATCATCATGTGCCTTGCAGAGTCTCCACACCATCTGTACAAGACACCTTTGTGCACTCATTCTTAACAACAGCAGGAGATCCCCTCCTCTTTTTTTCTATTTTCTGTAAACACGAGCCAAAGGAGATAAAAATGAAACTGGCTGTTTTAAGTTTCATTTCCCAGTTTTAAACGCTCTGATTTCAGTTTGAAGACAAGATATTACATGTGTGGGCATCCTGATGGTTACTGAAGGTCAACATTCAAATTCCGTCTCTATTCAATTAAAGGGACCTAACCTTCAGAACAAAGCAGGTCCTTGGAGATCCTTGGGTCAATGTTCTGGGGAAGCAGGTTTTGAACAGTTTACCTGACTTCCACTACACAATTTTTGGCCTTTTTTATGAATTCTGTCTTTTTGTTGACCAGCTGCACTGCACCCTCTGGTGCTCCTTGGCCTTTGATAGTGGTGCCCTTTGAAACAGAAGTTTCTGATAGTGGGTGAGAAAGACTCACTTTGAAAGCCTGGCAGAAGCTCACAATCTTTCCAAACATTTCCTCAAAGACACTGACTGTGCCTTCCTTGGTTAATCTACTCAAAAAGGGTTGGAAGACTTAAAAACTTAAAACCATGACAAAACTGTTGGTTTAGTAATCCAGGCATGAGTCCACCTGCTGCTCTAGAGACCCTGAGTGTGAGCAACATTGGTACAGGCTCTCCCAATTCTCAGTGGAAGAATTGGGGTGATGTCACAATTTTTCAAAGAAAAAAGGCTCTTCAAGCTGCCAAATACAAGAGGAAGTTCAATGCCTTTGCTGTGACCAGTTTCCACTTCATTCTGGCTGCTGTGGGTGTTTTCCCATGCAGCTTGTTGGTGATACAGTTCCCATTTCTTTCCCATTTTCTTGGGAGCCTGCATACCCAACGTGGGGCTGCATCTTCCTTTGGCTCAGTGGTCAGGAATCTCAATGAAATGTGTCAAAAAAAGCAGTGCAGGCCTGATTGCTCCTCAGTGCATTTTCATGGAGCCTTAATAATGATACTGGTTGGAGTGCAACAGTTGGACCATCATATTTTTGCCTAAAGCTAGACCAGGTATTCAAAGACTATCTTCTACATCACTCTCTAATGCTCAGTAAGTAAATGCATCCTAGAAATAAGAGTATATCTGTAATTATCTAGTGGTGCAGTGGCTTCTTTGCTTCTTGCTATGGTTTCGATATTTTTTTGTACATTAATATAGTAAAGTTCTGAGACATCTGTTAACTATATCAATGAGACAGTGTTATCCTTCAAAAACAGTAATGTGTGTAAAACAATGTGTTCCTTATTAGGTGCTCACCTAATGCTTCTCTGCCAATTTAAACTGGCAACCCACTGAAAATTTAAAACTCAGAGCTAGGAGTCATTAATCTTTGATATTAGTTTTAAAAGTCTGCCCGTATAATTAAGAATTGTCAGTCAGATAAGAATATTGTTGGACTAATTAAATACCCTGAAGCCTTTTAATTGCAACCATAGTGTTAACAGAAAACCTTCCAAAGTGTTGGTCAGACTGCAAAAAAAAAATGTATTGGAAGGTTTTCTGGTATGTGGGAACTACTTATAACATCTATTATAACATATAATAACATACATTATAACATGTAACATCTATTCTGTGTACAAAGGGGTGCAGGGGACACTCCTGCCTCTCCACCCTCAGCTAGAGCAGCTCACACTCTGAGACTGGAGGTTTCTGTCTGGATCCCAGCTGTGCTGTGTAGCTGGGAGTCCCAGTGCCCTGCCCAAGGACAAACAGGCCATTGCATTTAGCAGATTAAATCTCCAAACAAACAGCCTTCAGCTGCAGTCTCCCCTTACCTGGAAAGCACCACACATACAGCAAGGGAGAAGGTGGGAGAGGAGTGCTTGTCTGGTTTTGTCATTGCCTGACTGATTCTAAAGAAACGATTCTAAAGAATCTAAAGATTCTAAAGAAAACGTCTAAGCAGAAGAAGCTGGTGGTGATCAGGCAGATCATGGGAGGAGGAAGGCAGAACTGGTGCAGTGAGTCAAACATTTATGTGATACAGGGCAAGGTCAGTGCCAAGAGCCCTGTCTGGCTGTTTTTCTGACAATTGTGCGTGATCATCCTCCAAAAAGATGGAAACAGCTGCAGGCACTGGCTCCTGACAGCTGTCTGCAGCATCTGCACAGCTGCATCCTGTGGAGGTGCTGCAGGAAACACCAGCAGGTAATAGATTTTGCAAAACTGGCTCCCAAGTCCCCGAGGCTGCGCCGAGCTGCTGTAAATCTCACCCCCAGATGTGGATCTTCTGTCACCAAAACAAACTCTGCCTTGCCGTGCAGCCTTGTGGCAGCTGCTGTAGGAACTGCCTCTACCCATTTTACACAAGGGCTGGGAGGTTTTTTTTTCCCACTGAAAACAGAGCTATTTTTAATCCTTGCCCCTCTGTTTCAAACCACAGGTAGTGATTAATTACTCAATTGTGAAAGGGCTGAAGTACAATCAAGCCACACCCACCTTTCATCAATGGCGCGACGCACGGCAGGTCTATGGCTTGAATTTTGCAAGCAAAGAAGAGGCCACCACGTTCTCCAATGCAATGCTGTTTGCTCTGAATATCATGAACTCGCAAGATGGAGGTAAATTCATCTCTGGTAATCTGTGACATTTTAAAATGCTTGTTACCAATCACCTAGTGCAATTGTGTTGGATATTATGCCAGTATAAAACATATTATAATAAAATTCCTCAGCTTCCAGTAGACAGCCTTTAGATCAGCGTTTGCTGAGGTATGAATTGCACATGTTTTCAGATTTTATTTCCCTTTCTGCTCATTTGTCATGGTGCCTTAACTCACCATAGGAAATCAGTAGTTATTTGGGAATGTCTCAGCAGGCAGGTAGCCCCACTGATTTATGTGGCTTTGTATATGTGTTGTTTTACATATGAGATGGCAGAATAGAACTTTAAATAAAGAGAAGCTGGAGTAAAATCAGCAAAATGTTACAGGATAGAACTCAGAGCTGATATTTCCAGTGTGTTGGGCCAACTCCAGCCGTTGGCTCTTGTGGGTCAGCTTTCCAAAAGAGGAGTGTGTGGCACCTTGGTTATTGAATACTATATTGACTGTGGAAGAAGTTTGTGGTGAAGTTTGCTGTTCTGTGAATTTGTCACTGCATTAGCTTGACACGGGCCCAAGATAAAGTCCTGGTTTCTCAGTGGAAACCCCTTTCTGGTTTGTGGTAGCTGGATGAAGCACTGCCCTCAGTCACACGCTTATGACCTCTCCTGGGCTGGGAACAGAGCAGTCCTTGTGTGGTGTCCTTTTTTTTTTTTTTCCTGCACAAACACACACCACAGCCCTATTTTCCTTTGGCAAACATGGTGAGTCAAGGTTTGCATCACTTGCTGCCGTCCAATTTTCACTGCAGTGTTCACTGGTGATGGACAGAGCTCTTTTGAGAGAGATTGTCACCTGACAACCTTCAATACACAAATAAGTCTTACTAAAAGGTGTACTATAAGAGTTCAGATTTTTTATTTTGCTGTTTCTGTTCTGTTAAGCTGGCAAATGCAAAAGTCATCAAAAATCTAGAAATATTTTAAATTCTGAGCTATATTTAGAAGTACTGAGGATTTAATTCTGCCTTCTTCCGCTTGAACATTTTCAGCTGTAGTTGTGCAACAGCAGGAGGCTCATGAGGAAATCTGGCCAAGATTCACCAGTCCTAAACTCATGAAAGTCTGAAAAGTGCAGAGCTCTTTGGCTGCTCAGATGTGCCCAGCCCTTTCAGACCTCCAAATTTGGATACTTTGATTATGGTCTGGGTGCAGTGATTGGTTTAATGTCTCGGATGACTCTGCCTTTCTTTCACAAGCCCTTAAATTTGGGTTGGGTGGTTTTTCCCCATCTGTCTCTTCCCGTCAAAGGGAGTGAGGTTTTTGCAGGATTTTGAGTTTGCTTCAGGGAGGTGCCTTGTGGAAACACGAGTCTCAGGATAAGAATTTATTGCTCATAGGCTAAAATACAGGAAACTATCTTGAAGTGGGTACTTTAATTATGTTAGCTGCTCCCTAGCGATGAACAGTGGGTACTTTAGGAAAGTGTGTTTGAGTACTTAAAAAGCCTATTAAATTTCCGAGAAGTTTATGCAAATATAGCAGCAATAATTTGCATTTTGCCTTTTTTGGGGTATTTTTTCATTCATTTATTTAGCACACCAAAAATATGCTTTAGATGTTTTACAGTTTAAAATCCAGTCCATGCTGAAGAGCTTGTGTCTAGAGTTTGTAGTTGTCACATTCAAAAACATGAGCTGGGTCACAGATTAAAAACTTCCTTTTCTGGAGAAAAAACAGTTGTCTGGTAAACATTCAGTCTTCAGCAACCCTTTTTTTTCTCATACATAAAGTGTTAGAAGTTTCAAAGACTGCCAGTTGTCCCATTCTTTATAGCTAAACTTGTCAAAAACTGAAATTTGGATTAAAGACAATTTCAGCATTTGTTAAAAAATAACCCCAACATTGATTCTATGAAACAAACTCCCCAAATACTCATTTTTATCATTTTTTTAAAATTGTGATATTTATTTCCAGAGGTATTTCTCTTTACTATTATATTAGCTACACATTGATAATAGATTAGAATGAAGCCTTTTATATCATCCTAAGTTTTCCCGTTACTGCAGTGATCTCAGCATGCAAGTTGACAGCAAAAGTACATAATGGATATAAGGTATAAAACGTTTTTTCAGATCTACTCTTCCAGCCTTCTACAGCCCTTAATCTTTTGTGGGCATGAATTAATGTGAGTAGGAATTCACACAAACACACATATCCATATATCTTTTCAGGCACAGCCATTGCCTGCATGCTGCATTAGGGTCTGCTTTTTCATATGGAAGAATCATTAGGGGAAAAAAAGTATTTATTATATCTAGGCATCCATGTATTAGCGTTGCCCATGTGCTTATGCAGATGGATGGCAGCTTTAAGGATGCATTTGTATGCCCAGAACTGCTCAAACACTCATAAAATGCTCAACCAACACCACAGGGTTAAGCAGAGGCTCCCTCAGCCACATTCACAGGGCAGCAAACCCTGTCTGCAGCTTGGGATATGCTGTGTGCACCACTTGGCACGTGCTGTTTCTAAGGTTTGGCTTTTTCCTAAATTCCCCCTGAGACGTGATGATGTTTGAGCACTGCTGATCCTCCCATAGCTGAATAGATTCTGGCTTCCATGGCTGCTTCTCCCTTCGTTCTACCACCCACTTCCATCAACTAAAATTAATCATGGTAGACTTCAGCAGAAAATGTGAGACTGCATCACATCTTCAGCAGGCGTGGAGTCAGGGTACTGTTACATTTGGGAAAATAACTAGTCTTGGCACAAAGTAATGGTGTGGAGTTTTGAATGGTGCATTAAGCTGAGTTAGTGCAAAAAAATGATAGTGGTCTGTGTTTTGGGCAGTTGGAAATAATTTTTAGGTAGTGCTGACTTTCAAATGACTGGGTCACCTCAAATGAACAGAGTTATGGATCAGGGATGGGAATTACTCTGCTGTCCCTCTTCTTCTTGAGAGAAGCTGCAATGCCCAAGAACAACCACAAGCACTGATCTCTCTGTACTGACTGCCTGGGGCATGAGTGAAAACTAAACCAAGGGCCCTGTTAAATGCCAAAGGTGGGATGGGATCAGATCCTACAGCCAGCCTGTGTTCACCTGCCGAGATCAGTGCTGGGGCAGCTGTCTTCCCAGGAGTGTGACATCCCAAAGGTTGCAAAAGTTGGGAGAAAAGGCATAGTCTAAACTCTCTGGCTGGTTGTGTTTCTGCAGTGGAGAGGTGAACACAGACCTGCTTGATTCTTTTGCTTTGTGAGGATCCTAATGGCTATGTTAGGAGCAATCCAAAATGAGATAAAATGGAACTAAAACCAAAATGATATTACAAATATGTACCATCCTTCCTTTAGAGGTTGACAGTTGCCTCACTGAATCACAATTGTTTACCTGCCAGCTTGTTTGTGCGTCTAATTACTTTGATTTCCTTATACATCTCTTTAATCTGTTCTCCTTTACACACAAAAAGAGAAATGCTGGTCCTGAGCCAGCCTGCAAAACGAGAGCAAATGATAACACTGACTTGCTCATTACCAATCTCTCACAGTGCTTTAATGGTGTCGTTTAAAGACCATTAGCATGACAAATAGCTTCCAATTTAATTGTTTTTCTTTCACGGGTGTCCACTTTGTGAAGTCAGACCTTTAATTGGCACAAGTTACCTGGTACAAGGCAGTGTGTCACCGGGGCACAGCATCGCCCCTTCCTGCCCCAGGAGAACGTGGAAAATTTTTACACAGATCCTGCCCACAGGCTGTTTGATGTTTCGTGTTTTTCAGGGCTTACACCCTCTTAGCTTTACCAAATGCAATGACTGGTGGCAGGGCAGCATGGTTATTGGAGCAGGACATAATGTGAGAACATTAGTAAGCTAAAAGGGGCAAGTTCTGCCCTGCCACAATTTTGTTGGAAAGCCAGTGGTGCCTGTAATGAAGATAACTTTCTGCAGGGCTTAATGCAGCCTGTCCACTCTGTGCTTCTCCCAGTGAGTGGTTACCCTTCCCTGAGAAAAGGAATGAGACTGTTTTCTCTCCTTTCTTGTTCCCCAAATTTCTGGGGGCAGACAAAGGAATTCTCCATCTTTTTCTTCCCTTATTTTCTGGCTTCAGCCACTGAGTCCCTGCAGGTTCCCATGTTGCACAAGGGGACAGTGGTTCAGCTTTGTGGCTGGGTGTGACCAGCTCTGAGGGCATCTTGGGCTTCCATGGCTGAAAGACTTGGTACCTCTTGGGAGAAGAATTGAGACTCTGATCTGTGCTGCTGGTGAATGCTGCCTGGGACTTAGTGAATATAATGTATTGTGAACCTTTGCTTTTCTTTTGATGTCTGTGCCCTGGGGACTTGGATAGTTATTGTTGACTTACAATGCATGAAAGTTCTATTTCTAAATGTAAACACCACATGCTGAAAAGCCTCATGCAGAGGGCTCGTTGCAGAGTTGATCACAGTTAGAGGTCAGCTGCCTTATCTGACTAAGGAGAAGTTGGAGGAAAGCCTGAAATAGAAGGAGAAAAGCTTGAAGAAAATTAATAGTGATTTATTTCTTTATTTATTCCTCGTAAGAAAGCAATTTTCTCGTTCTGAGTGTCTTACAAACCATGCAATACAGACACAGGTCATGGAGGGTGCAGAGTTCAGTCCCTGTGCCTTCAGCCTCACAGACCCAGCCTTACCTCTGCAGAGAGGACGTTTTGGTAGTCAGAAGGATTGCTCCTCACTCCTCTTCCTCTGGTTAGAAGATCTGCTGCCTCTTCCACCACTGTGGATTATTTGACATGTATTTCTCCAGCACCCTTTCCCATAAGCTGGATTTTATTAAGTTCTTGGGAGTTTGAGATCTTTTTCCATTCCATCAGTCATTCTGCTCTTATCCTTTTTCAGAAGTGACGTTTCTGTATTTCTGGGAGGAAGTTCCTTGAAAAACACTTTGGAGAAATAAAAGAGTAAAGCATTGATTCATCAAACAGCAGATAAACTGGCAGAATGTACCATACATTGTCTCTCCTAGTTCGATGCCCTAAGTATTTGCAAGGTTTCTGTCAGTGAAGGATGTGTGTGAAGATTGTGGTGCACTGGACTTCAGACAAAAGTGTACACAGGGTTTTATATATTTTTTCTGATGTTATATTCAGTTCATTTTTTCATTAACATTTTGCCAACTAGTCCTGCATCTCTCGGTTTTTCAGTGGCACTAAAGTGTGACTTCTGGGAAGCTCAGTCATCTGAATTCATCTTCTACAAAGCAGTGCTTGTTTTATTTGATAGTATTGCCCCAAGATTTCCCAGCACCACCGAGGACACAGTGAGGGAAGACAAAAGGCTGCATCTTCATTACAGCACTGCATAATACATAAAATAACTCATCAATAATGGAAGGCACCCACCACAGAACACAATGCCCACTTGAGCCAGCTGGTTCCAAAACCGTGCTGGGGTAAAAAGATCTGTTCTCCATGCAAGGTGCTTTGCATGCTGTGGACTCATCTCCCACACTCTCAGGTGTGATGGTGCACATTGTAAACCACTAAGACGGTGTATTCTGTGCACATTTTACTTTTAGGAGTGCCAATAACGTTTAAAGACGTGTGTAATTCAGACTGCAGAACTGTAAGCATGCATTCTGCTGCAGGTCTTTGAACCACGTCGTTCCAGACATTGTTCCTATTTATAATTTAGGCATAGAGAACTTGTAAGCAACAAACCTTTGGACTCAGTGGTGTAAATATGATCCATGTGGTCAGACACCTAGTGCTAGCCAAAACAGCAGCCTGCAGGCAATGGTTAATTGGGTGCATGTGAAAAATACTAAAACCTTTTGCTTCTTTAAAAAACAAAGTTTTCCCAGGGAAATAAATGTTTCCTGATCAACATCTTTTAAAAACACCAGAGAAAGGTTTAGAGAAACAAATTTCACAATGTTTCCAGCCTCATGCCTACACTAGTTTCAGTATTAACTTTAGTCACTCAGAAATGTTCTGCGGATAGGGCAGTTTCTGATCTAAATTTCTGTGCTTTGTAAGTCAATGAAGAGGGAGGGGAAATTCAAATAAGATGATGAGCTTTTTCCTTTCATCTGCTGCATTGCTTTATCAGTGAAACTGTTCCAGAAAAGTCCACGTGACATCCAGAATCTTTCAGCATATTGCTTACTATAGAAATAAATTCCTTCCTTTGCCAGCTGGACAGGGATGAGCTGTTACCCGGCAAACTGGGTGGGAATTTATTTTCCTGAAGCAGCCAGGGAAAGGCACACCCCAGGCAGAGCCCCACTGCGTGCTCGACAGGTCTCTGTCCCTTGTGACCCCAGCTGAAAAACATCAGCCCAGCCACAGGGCCACTCACTGTGCCTAATTCCCAAAATTTCTTCTCCCTGTGCTGAGGGGAGTGACAGTCCTCATCCAAGCCCTCTGCCCATCTTTCCAAAACAACCACACTTCTCCTGGAATAAAAGGCACTTGCCTTGCAAGCTGCCCTTCCCTGCCAAGCTGCTCAAGTGCCCTCTTCTCAGGTTAACCTGGGTTTCCTAATTGGATATACAACATTTCAGAATCAGAGAGTTTTCTGAGTTGGGTGGGACTCACAAGGATCATCTGAAATGAATGATCCACACAGAGATTGAACCCACAACCCTGGCATTATTAGCACAAGGCTCTCACCAGCTTCTGGGAGCCTGGGCATAACTTCACATTAAGAGAAACATGTTTAAAACCAGAACTGGAAGAAGTTGGCCCAGCTAGGAGAAGCAGTGAGTAAAACTGGTTTATCTTGTGTATTAGCTTGGCTCCAGCTGACTGGAGCACAGGAGGTGAATTGATTCATTTGTGAATAGATAAACTGGGATTACAGACTCCTTTCAGTGCTAGAACTGTAAATATCATTGCTATTATTCATCTGTCAGGAAGTATCAAACCATTATTTAATTCTTCTGCTCTATAGAAGTAGGCATTTTTTCAGTTTTTCAGTCCCCCAGGTGGTAGGAATCCACAGCAGAAAGTTTTCCAGGGCACCAAAGTGCTCTGGCAGTGTTATGCAAATAAAACCCACGACATGTTGCTTGTGTGCATCTCAGGCTCTTTCCTGCAGGGCTCCATTGCATCCCCACTCAGAACGCCTGGAAAAACAAAAGGTGCCTCTGTTCTTTGAAGAGCTTTATAAACCTAAAGCCTCTTGCTGATGTTTTTTGCTGTGCTGAACTCTTCTGCACTAAATGAAAACCACTTCAGGAAGGAAACTGTGGGTGGGAAAAAAATTGTTGAGACATTCAAGAGAGACTTTCATACGCTGACTTGTGCTAGAAAGATTCCCCTGTGCTATTGCCCTCAAACCCTGTTTTTCTGAGTGTGCTGCAAACTGGAGAAGTGTCCAGACCTCAGTGACAGAAGATTCAATGTGGCTTTTTCACTAGAGTATAAGTGGCAGAAGAATATATTAGTTTGGAAAAAAATTAATTATCAACATTTAACAAGTCCAGTAATTTTTGTGCAAATAGTATAGGGCAGATTTTGGCCAATGTTCATTTGCAGACCATTTATGGGGCGTTTCCTTGTTGAATGCACCTCTTCATCGGGCAAGGGCTCCTTTTCTTCGTGCCCCTGCCCCTCTGCTCTGCCCAGGCAGCCAGCACAGGGCTGTGTTTGCACCTTCTCAACACCCACAGGCTGTGCTTAGAGATCTCAGCTCCAAACAGGCTGAAGCACACGAAGAACAAATGGCTTTTGTGATGAGAACTGTATTTTTCTCCCTACCTTTTCCAGTTGGCATGTTGAGTCTCAGTGCGTTTGGTTTTGCTCACCAGGAGGGGTCCATGGGACATTTATTTATTGATTATCTGATTTCTTTTAGTGAAAGAGAAATTGCTTCTTGGAAGAGGTTTGTATTTTTTCACAAACCTTCTTTAAGTTTTGTGCTCATTTTCTTTCCTTCTTGAAGTGCTTCAATACTTGGTGTCATGAGGTATTCTCTAAAATAACATGATTTTTTGTCAGAACACGAATTGCTTTTTTAAAGGCAGTTTGTCTTCCTTTTCAGACCCTGCATGAGTTAGAGATGCTGTAATTCCATGCACAACAGTGCTGTGTTTACCTCTGTACAAACACTGGCACTCCCCCCTCTCTCTGGATTGATTCACACTGATTTCCAGAGCCAAATACTGGTATCATTTATAATATATGATGTTATCGAATACATTGAAAATAACAGTCTGTGAAATTTTTCTAGAAGAAAAGAGGAAAAAGAATATTGAAAATACATGTGCTATTTTAAATAAGGGATGCCCTCATTCTTAAACAAAAAAAAAAACAAATTTAAAAAGAATGACCAGGCAGTGTGCTGTGGTGGTAGTTACACAGATCCAGATTTGCAAAGAGTGATAACTGTTAACAGCATCTCCAACCCAGAATAAGCCAAACTAGACTGATTTTTACAATGGTGTTGTGCTTCTCCAAATGGTATTCATTTTTGGAAAAGTGAACTTCAGAAATTTAGAAGAGATCTTACAGAAAGTGACATCTCCAGCTTTTTACAGCACTAACAAGTATCCCAATATACCTAGCACAGGAATAAGTGCTGTATTTATTTTTAACCATCTCATAGAATTGGTTCGTTCTGATAATGATAATGTGGTGTAATATTAGTGCTCTAGCACCCTCTCCAATTATTAATTTATAATGTTCACAGGTACCCTCTGCCAGTTGTGGGGTACTATCTAATTTTTTAATCAGCAATTCACTTTAAAGGAGACACACAAATGTATCGAGATTAAGGCAGGTTTGGGTAATTATCAGAGAAACACAGAAGGGCTTGGGTTGGAAGGGACCTTGAATATCACCGAGTTCCACGGGCAGGGACAATTTCCACTCAATCAAATTGCTCAAAGCCTGGCCTTGTTTTATTTAGTAGACTTTCTGTACTCTCAGCTGAGAACCAGACACTTTAATATTTATTATGATTTATTTAATATTCTGTCTCTGCCAGTAACTCAGCTACTCCCCCACTCCTAAAAGTTAATAATTGTGTGACTATGATCCTCCTGCTAATGGGAGGAGGACTTTAAGCATCTGTAGCAGCAGATTTTGTACCTGAGCTGGGATGTCTGAGTGGTCAAGGAACAGTGACAGATGCTCTTGTTTCGTATCAGGTGTCCCTGAAGGCAAAATTCATCCCATTTTCCCTCTCTTTTTCATCACTGACTGTAAAGGACTGCTGCTAACAGCCCTTCTTTGGTTCCTGACAATTTTGCTATGATCTTCTTCCAAACTTTCTAATTAATGAATTAATAATTTCTAATTATGGTGTAATTAATTAGTAACTACAATGATAATTAAACCTCTCGTTTAACAATAATAAATTAGGGACGTAAGGTGATATTTTTAGTGGTGCTCCATGGATTTCCTTGGGACAGTTACTGAGAACTCCCAGGAATAGATGTGTTGTGCATGCCTGTATATGTGTTCACATGAGCAGTGCCCATCAGATTATCACTTCTCCGACTGCCTGAGCTCTGCAAACAGATGGGCTTTTTGCATGCAGATTTTTTTTATTTTATACCAGAAGTGGATTTAGGAAGATATTCACACATATATAGATTGAAGTCAGGAATAAGTTGCTGGGCTAAGAGGATTTTTCACCGATAAAACGGGTAGTATTTTGAATTTTTTTTTTTAACTATTGCTCTGATTATGTGCCATTGTTCACTGTGCAAACAGCACTCACCAAAAAGGCGTTTCTGGTGGAAGCAGAGTGTTTAGGGCCAGGGACAGCTAGTGGTGCAGCCGGGGAGGCAGGGCACAGCTCTGGAACCCTCTCCAGCAGCAGGCTCGGCTCAGGGAAAGTCTCTTTAATTCCAGCCCCCGAGTGAATCGCCATATGCTGCTGCCAGCAAAGCAGGGAGAGCAGCTTCTCCTGCTGGCTGCTAATCCCCGGGGAGCTCACGAAGTCTATTAAAGGCCTTCTTAGGTGACTCTCTGCGGTCATCCAGCATCTTATTTTACACCAAGTCAGGTTCTCGAAAGCTCCAGCTTGTGTTGCCTTCTGCAAGCAGAATCTCAGACCCTTGTGGCAATGCCTTGTCATTTCTCCAGTTAATTCTAACGAAGCTGAAAATGGGATTCGTTTAACTGCACCCCAGCCATTTAAATGCTTGGCATCTAGTTTAGAATAATTGTGCAGTTTCCTTCCCCCTCCAGGGAGCGAGGAGGGCTCACCTGGGTGGCCCAAAAAGCTGCACAGTCCCTGCCACACAGCAGGGACAAACTGCAGGTGTGATAGAACGGAGCAGCGTGGGGCTGCACTGCAGTTCGGGGAGGAAATAACCTCCTAAAAGGTGACTTAAGTTCTCCGAGCATCCAGCCTTTGCCCTTGTGCGTGCTCAGCTCAGGGATTCAGGTCCTGACGGTGCCTTTGAGATTCTGCCCCACCTCTGCCGACAAAAAGCTAAACCCTGCCAAGCAACCACCGTCAATCAGATTTGCATGGATTGCTTTATCTGTTGGTTTTGATTAGTATTCTGGAGAGCTCGGTAGAAAACATGAATTTTAATTCGGCTTTCTCCAGTGCTGGTTTCCAGGGACTCCCTCTGCTGGTTAGAGCAGCGCCTGGGAAGCTGCGTGAGCATCAGCTGTGCCACGCAGCAGGCTGGAAGAGTATCTTGGCTCTTTTCACACCTTTAAAAATAAACTCGGGGTCAGAGTCAATGAGGTTATCACCTCTTTTGGCTGCTTAGACTTGCTAAAAGCGCGATTCTCGTTCATGTGAAGAAATGGTGCATTTCCTGCAGCGAGGCAGAGCGAGGAGCAGGAGCTGCAGGTACCTTGGGCTGCTCTGGTGCTTTGCAGACGGGAGCAGGAGGACATTCAGAAGGTTGGAAGTTGTCAGAAATCCATCTGGATATGGATTGTCCTCAAATTTAATGGATATCCCTTCTAAGGCATTTTAGATTATGGAATATTTGCTTTTCCATTTTTTTGGCTTACCAATGGCATCCACAATAGAAATGACTCTGCGCACTTGAATCTGGGTCCCCAGGTTCATCATTTACAGATACACACACTGCAGTTTCACTTCTCAAGATGCTTTCCCAGCAGATCTTACAGGATCCTTGCTGAATGCGAAAGAAAACACTTTGAGTCAGCAGAACAGCAGGGCTGAGTGAACTTGGACACGAAGGAAGAGCTCTCCAGGGTCCTCTGGAGCCTGCCAGAGCACTCAGTGCTGATGCTGACTAACAAGGATGGCACAAACAATGCAAAAACTGCACAGGGCAGCAGGAGGGGCACCCTGGGTCAGGGATGGAGAGGTGGAGGGATGCAGGGAGCCAAAGGCTCTGGAGATGCACGGCCCAGGTGCGTGGACAAGTTTTTGGATCTGCAGTGGAGGCAGAAGGCACCAAGAGAAAGCTTGGTTCTGGCAGAGTCAGCAGGAAAACTCCTGACTCAGAGAAATGAGAAATTTACCCCTAGTTTGTGGAAGGAAGAGGGATTTGGAAAGTGTAACAAAGGTGAGGATCCAAAGGGAAGCATGCCTTATGCTTCCTGCCGATTATTTCATTT
This sequence comes from Daphoenositta chrysoptera, assembly GCA_013397915.1. Lineage (NCBI taxonomy): Eukaryota > Metazoa > Chordata > Aves > Passeriformes > Daphoenositta > Daphoenositta chrysoptera. Next base: position 408,839 of record VZRO01004193.1, read on the forward strand.
CTCATCTCTCTGACCTTTCCGGTTCCTCTAAATATAATATTTCAACTTTAAAGCTTGAAAATAGGTATTTGGCTCTCCAGACGAGCTGGCATTTGATTCCTTTTTTTTTTTGCTCTGTGCTGTGACATTCCTATGAGCACAGAGTAACTGCATTTTTTCTGACTGTTATTGCAATGATTTTCTTACAGATGAGATTGCCCCTGGGTGGCTTTACATCCTCTCATCAGCCTGAGAGAGCCCCCCCAAATCACCTCCTTTTGCTTATCAGAGTTCACTGGTGTGTCCAGAAATTGCCCAATGAGGGCCATGCTGTATAAACTCCTTGTCTTACACCACGTTATATTGCAGTTAAATCTCTCAACACCGCCGTATTTTTAAATAATGTTTTCCCTGACGCTGCAAATGGTGCAGAACAATCGGAGAGGCAGAAATGCACCAAACTGAGCTGTTGAGCTGGGGGCAGGAGCTTTGGTCAGCAAAGTGTAACACACAGGAAAAGTGGTTTTTGCAGTGGTTCAGTGAGAAACCATTGGAAAAACCTCGGTGTGCAGGGCTGTGCCCTTGGTCCTGCTGTAAAGGTCGGCGTGTTGGGGGCAGCAGAGGTGCAGGAGCTGCACCAAAATCTGCTTTGCAGGCAGCTTTTCTCACACATTTGCAGGTTTTCTCACACATTTCACTGCCATGGCTTGCATTCAGTGTAGGGTCTCTTCAGCTTCCAAAGTGAAATTACAGAAATGACACAGAACTGTGTATTTCTTAAGGTGCCTCAAGCCTGGGGAACTCACTGACAGGTCCACACCAAGGGTTTCCAAGGTGCTTTTAATAGAAATTGAATTTTTCTTCCCCAGGAATGTGTTACATTTGGTCATACATTTTATTTTACTAAAATCAAAATGGAACTTTTGACCGTCCTGAGAGATGAAGTATGTATCTTTCATCCTGAAATTACATTTTGCTTCACTTTTTGTTTTCAAATGCACGGAATGTAAATTGCCATATTTGGTTATCTTGAAGGCAATGACAAACCTCCAGCTTTCTGATTCAAAATAAAGAGGCATTCAAGCTGACCATTCTTTTGTGTTTCCATTTTGAAGCTTGAATTCATGGCTAATTACAAAACTGTAAAAAGTCCCAATTTATTTTTAAAGATGAGAGGAAACATTGTGATATTTTTAAAGAAAAGGAGTATCTTTTAATGAGAATCAAACCTCCATACATTTCTGTGCAAATTCAAAAATGGTCTTTAAACTAAAATTTTTAATTAAGCCTCAAAATTCTACCAAAAGTTCATTTTCACGGCTGCACTAGAAACAGTAATGTAGCAATGAGTCCTGGTCAGCAGCATCTTGAATTGTTGGATTGCACATTATTTTTATGACATTTATTTTTAGTGTCAAAATTCATTTACAGCTAATGTGAGAACATTAGCTATTTAAACAAAACTGCAAAACATATTGTCAGCTTTCACACTACATAAATTAAACTGGTATTTTCTCATACTCCGTGAGAAATAGATACAGTAGGATATTTGGGGTTTTTATTATGTCACATGATTCTGAAAGTGTCTGTTGTGGGAATCAGCTGATTTTTGGGTTTCATTTTAATTGTTCTGCAACACTGAGAAAGCGATGATGCCTTCTGAACATATGTGCCTTAAAATCAGGTGGTTTTATTTCTTCCAGTTTAACCTTGCTTGGAGATTTTCAAATGTTTTTTCACTGTGCTTTCCTCACCACATTTCAGTCTTCTCACAGACCTCAGTGCCTGCAGAAGTTACATTTAAATCTTAGTTTCTTTAATATTTTCATGGTTTCCCCCTCATGTGAGTTCCTGTTAACATGAGAGCATTTCAGGATGAGCTCCAGTGGTCTCCAGAGCTCCTTTCTCCCTGGCCCGAGTTGTTCAGGGTTTGACCTCTGCCATGGGTTTATCTGCAGGGGTGGTTGGCTGGAGCCAATTTAAATCAATCTTTTTTACTCCCTGTCGGTAGTGGAATGGTCTTACAGTGCTTGTACTTAAGTGTTCTGGTCATGTTATCAAGGACTTATATTCAAAAAAAGGGCAAATCCAAAATTGGAGCTGCTGATAGGGTGAAGCAGAGTGTCTGTGCTGCTTCTTTGTGCACAGCACACAAAAAAAAACCGAAACAAAACCAAACAAACCCAAACAAACAAAAACCAAAACAAAACAAAAAACAAAGAAAAAAACCCAAGCAAACAGAGCTGTTTGGGCATGGTGTATTTTGTATTTGTATCTCCGAAAGGAGATGCTTTGGGAACCACTCAGGTGGTGCAGTTTTATAGGGCTCCCTGTACAAGGCTTGTAGGACATGGGATAAGAATTGAATCCCCAAAATCACAGGGCGGTGGCCAAACAATGTAAGAGCCAGGAGTCCTTGGCATGAAGCTGTCTCTGAAAAAGGGCTGAGAGCTGCACCTTGTGGGCTTGAAAAGCCTTGCAGAGGGAAAGGAGCCCTTTGTCATGACACTGACTTTCATTAGAGGCTTTCATTAACTGACTTTCAGAAGTTATCACCAGGGCTTTGTCTTGTCAGAATGGATTATTATTTTGGGGTAGTAAAGATGAGGGCACATTTACAATGATGACTGTGTAGAGAGAGTATTATGCAGGGATTTATGTTCATTTGCATGTCAGATTAAGGTTTTATGCCATGCCCTGTGTGAATTAAACACAGATAGCAGTTATGAGAGTTATGAGATTTTTCTGATGGATTTCTATGCTGAATTGCAGTGAAATTTTATATTATCAGATGGAAGTGCACGCTCCAATACATTAATATCCTTTTGTATTTGGAATGGACTGGATATAAAAACAGATATCACACTGTACATGCGAATTATTCACCGTATTTGCACAGATTTTTATTTCAAAGAAATTAAAGGTCATTCTGACTCCATAGGGAGTAAAGTTTACAATTGGTGAGACAAAGCAGAGACGCCTCTCCTTTAATGTTACTGCTCCCCTCAGGGAATGGTACCACCCCCCATCACCACAGTCACAACCAGAGCCATCTCTCAAAAAAAAATAATAGTTAATGAAGGGGAAGATGACACAGAGAGAGGAATAAAACCCAAGATGAGTGATACAAGTGAAAACCCTTGCTCACCGAGCAGGCAATGCCCAGGCAGTCCTGGAGCAGCAGCCCCTGGCCAGCCTTGCCCTTCGTTTTTTTGGTGAGCATGGCACTGCATGGTTTGGAGCTCCCCTTGGCTCAGCTGTCCCAGCTGTGTCCCCTCCCAGCTCCTTGCACCCCCACCTGCTCACTGGTGGGGTGGGGTGAGAGGTTTGTGTGAGCACTGCTCTGCAACAACTAAAACATCCCTCTGTTATCAACATAATTTCCAGCAAAAATCCGAAATATAGCCCCATGCTGGCTATTGTGGAGAAAATTATCCCTATTGCAGCTGGAACCAGCACACCAGCAAAGTGATCACCCACACCAGCAGAGCAAAAAACGTTGGTGTATTTCTTCCTGAAAGTCTGCAGAACACCAACACGATATATGAACATACACTAATTTAATTCATAGCATCACAGCTTGGGTGTGAAGGGATTTTGGGAAATCACGCCCCAGCAGTGATTGGCCCCTCCCAGTCCAACTCCCCCAGTTTATGTGCTGACCACAACGCTCCATGCTGTGGAACATCCCTTTGGCCAGCTCAGATCAGCTGCCCAGGCTCCCTCCTGGCTCCTTGTGCTGCTCCTCACTGTCAGAGCACGGGAAACTGAAAAGTCCTTGACTGAGGGTAAGCCCTGCTCAGCAACAGCCCAAACATCTGTGCTATCCACATTATTCTCATCCAAAACACAGCTCTGCAGCAGCCACTGGGAAGACAATTACCCCAGCTGAAGCCAGGACAGGGTGTTTCCCAGCCTAAATGGTTCTGTGATTCTCTGAGCTTTCCCTGGCTCAGTCTGCTCACAGCACCACTGAACCTGACCTGGAACACTCCCCATGATGGGGCATCCCCAGCTCCTCCAGGAAAGCCATTCCAGAATTAACTGAGAGCACTGGGCTGCTCTGTAGGACTCAGACCCTCTCCTGCTCTGTTCCCAGTTCAGCCTCCCTTCTGCAGGAGGATTTTCTCAGGAAGCATTTCGAGGGAAAAGCTATTTTGTGCAATAATTTGGTAAGGAAAAAAAAATTTCTGTGAAGGAAGTGGATTTTCAGCTGCTGGACTTCACATCGAGAAGAATTATTAAAGTGTGAAAATAATGTTGAGCCAGAGGGTAACGGGATGTGTTGATGGTATGAAATGGGCTCCGTGGCATTTCAGTGAGAGGTCAGCTCTCACCAGTGAAACATGCTGGTTAGAAAAGGAGATAAAACGCTCCCGTATCCCAAATGTGAGTTACTGTAGGATTTATGAACACGGTCAGGGCTGTTTTGGTTCTGACTGATGATAGTAAGAGACTGCTGTGACCCTGCTACTTCACAACATCTCTATTTAAAGTGTCAGTGTATCACTTTTTCATAAGATTGCGAGTCTGTTCCCCCAAATTTCCTTGAGGGGTTATTCATGGCTGCTTTCACAATTTTTCATCTCAGCTAAGATGATTGATTAAAAATAGAACAACTGTCTTAAAGGTACTCCATGGTTCAATTCTTCCACTGAATTGCTCTTGCCTGGTCTCCTATCCTTGCTCTATATATTTGATCCTGGGAGGAGCTGTGCTGCTACCAGGAGTATTTGCAAGAGGGATGTAGCAAGGGAGCCTTCACCAGATGTTGAGGAAAAGTAACATTGAGCTGGTAAGCCCAAACATACAGAGAAGAAACCTTATCATAACTATTCTCTTCCAGTGTAGCACAGCACATATCTGGAATTACATCTATATAAAAAAATTCTATAGATTTGTTCACGCCAAGATTGCAAAAATTATTTATTTTTCAGATTTCTTTTAAGGGACAACTTTCAAAGGCAAGCAAGTTTTGAAAAAAGCTGTTCGGCAGGTGCCTTTGTATTTGTGTATTAGAATATGGTGAAAAAATACAAAGTTGTCTCTAATAATGTGTTTTAATAATGTGTCATGTTACTAGAGAAGGTGTGAATATTTGGTGCCCCTGGTGTCCCTAGGTTTAAAAGGGTTCTATTCCAATTTTTCTGTACTACACCTTACAATTTCCTTTCTGCCTGTGATGTGAACATGTATTACTTTGGCCTGAATAGTAAAAAGCAAATACCTGCCCAGCTGGTGTCGGTGGTGAGGGAGTGACACCAGCAGCCCATCCTGCAGTTCAGAGACATCTTCACACTTGGACCTCAGAACTGCTTTGCTAAAATAGGAGAAGAGTTAATAAACCCCTCACATCTCACCAGCTAAGTAAGTATTGCTGCAAAGGACATCTGACCTGAGCGAGAGGTTCCAGAGAGCCTCTGTGTTCTGGTTTTGGTGTGGCTGCTCCTCGCTCTTTGCCAAACCCCTGTGAGCACTCCCTGTCCGGGATGGGCACTTCCCTAACTTTCCAGAGGTACTACCCCTTGCAAAGTGGCATTTGGCATTGGAACTGAGAGGTTTTCTGCGTCACATTGGTATTTCAAGCTCTGCTGAGCAAATCTTTGACAGCAGACGGGCGTGATTCACCCCGTGGTGCCAGGCAGGTGGGTGACATGGGCTGTGGGTAAAGCCATCTCCTGCCTCAGGCTCTGCCCTGCCCGATCCCAGGATTTGTGGTGTGATTTGAGGAGCTTGGGTGTTGGTGATTTGAGGAATATATCTTTAAATTATTATGTTACCACTTGTGTGAGCAGAGACACAAACCAGCCTCGGGAGATGTGAAGCTGTGGGACAGATTTGAGGTGAGGTCCCGCTCTTTCCCCAGTGTTCTTCATCCCACAGGATGTCCCTGGTCACGCTGGGGCTCGCTGGGTCTGTGTTTAGGTGCCAGCTTTTCCCCAGCATCTCATTTGGACGCTGTGCCTGATTGCTCAAGTCAATGTCTCTGCTCATGTTCCACTTAGGAAGCTTTTTATAAAATAGTCCAGCTGGCTCAGCTGTGTCTTCTGGAAGGGGTGATTTGGGCTGCCATCAGCCAAAGTATCACTGCAAGTGAAACAATCCTGTGAATAACGGTGCTCACAAAGCCCTCGGTGCTGCCGAGTTCTGCCTTGGACAGCTGGGCTGGGTTTTTCAGTGCCACTTTGTCAAAATAAAAATAACTGCATGTAGCCCTCCCCTGATATATCTTTAAATTATTATTTTTAAAATATAGTAATGATAAGTGTTAATTAGACAGCTACATGGTTGCTAAAGCAGATGTCAGTACTTTCACTGGGTGGATTGAAAGAGGGGAATCACAGAATGACAGAACCACAGAAGGGGTAAGGCTGGAAGGCACCGCAGTGGGATAAAATATTTGTGCACCCAGAAGAAGTTAGTTAATATTAATTCTGAGTAGAATTCCTGCAGGTCTGCTTCTCTTACATGGCCTTTGCACAAGGCACTGACTTGGTGCAGTCACCTCTGATTTACACATTTGGTGGAAGCCAAATCTGTTGAGACTAACAGGTTTAGAAAATGTGATCTATTCCTATTGAAGAGTGAGAGTAGCACATGAGATGATCACAGTGTGCATGTTTTTCTTCTGAATGACCTGTGTTAAAGCTTCTTGCATGAGAGGCTTTCTCCCCTTACTAACTCAGCTGACCTGTCTGGTCACCTCCACCTTTCTCTTGCAGTTGAACTATGTGAAGAGATTCATAGAGCCAGTAGAAAATTATTTTCAGCATAAAAGAAGGCAGATATGCAATTACACCTATATTTTGTTTTATTTTCCAGTCGTAAAGTGTGGTATTTATGCTTATTTCTCTTTTTTTTTTTCTTTCCTGAGAAGATCCAGACACAAGGCATGGCAAATTTCAGCAAAGAGGATTGGTGGTGATTTGTTGTGCCAACTTAGAACAAGTGCATATTGCAAGTTTAATGGGACGAGTTGTATTTAATCATTGGTTTATTAGAATATTCTCATATTTTTGTGGCAAGCAGGCAGCAGACCTGCTGTGGGTTCTGGCAGCATTTTGTCTCCTGGTGCTTTCTTGAGAATTGGGGATGTCTTTAGTCTATGGTACCACTTAAAGCAAGCTCAGTCATGTATGTGTAGAGGATTAATTGTGTGTTAATTGTGTGTCAGGTTTTATGGTATGGAGTGACAAGCTGCTCCGGGGACTAGAGGAGGATGGGGCACTTTCCTGGCTTTTTCCATCCTCTGTTTCCTTGTTCACATTCATTTTGTGCTGCCTCAGGGAGGGAAAAGTGTTCCCTGTTCTTCAAAACCTGTCTGTCCGTTTTAGAGCCTGTGAGTACTGGCTCTGTCTGCCCCTGGCTGGTCCAGAGTGTACATCCAAAAATCTGTCTCTGTTGGTCTCAGAAGAGAAACCAAAATGCCTGCCCTGTGGATTGTCCTGATTTCTCATTGTTGTCATTGATTTTTATTTTTTATTTTTTTATTTGTTATGGAAAACATAAGCAGAGCACATCAGCTAGTCAGGAACCAGAAATGTATGCAGCTGGTCCAAACCAAACCTTTTCAATGAGAAAAGGATAGGCTTTGGTCTCCAGTCTTTCAGTTCAATCATCCTAAAAGCACTAGATGTTTCAGAAAAAAATACAGCATTTAAATAGATTTATTATTCTGCCAAGATTTATTTGAATTAAAATTCACCCTGGAGGAGGGTTTGGGGGGAAGGAAGTAGTATTTCATTTGCTAAGTAATACTGGAAGATTCCTTGTGAACTGTAAAGGGGCTGAAGGGAAAAAAAATCCTGTTTTCATTTCATCCTTTTTTAGGACACTAAGGGATGGCAGGTGGGGAAAGTCTGACAGAACACCTTGTGCATTGGCACAGAAGCAGCATAAAGTCTTTCACATATACCTATTCTGAAAATTAATTCTTTTCAGCTGTTACAGCGGGAGCACAATGTAATGATTCCTCTGGCTCTGCTGTTTCAATGCATCATCTCTGCCTTTTCCCTGCAGCCCAGGCTCAGCCTGCAGCTGATGGTGCTTGCCCATGACCAGTCCAGCTCTCAAAAGGGATGGCTCAGGGGTTTATGTTTTAGCATTTAGCAGGTGCTCACCTACTTGTCCAGGGAGGATCCCAAGTGCAGTATTCTTGCAGTATTGCAGTGCAGAAGAGCCAAGTGTTGGCATCAGGAGGCTGGAGAGGATTCTGTGAGCTGCCAGTTCCTGTCCCAAATTTCCTAAACCCCCAGGGCAGGAAGGAGACAAGCCTTGTCTCCAGCAGGTCTGTACAGCACACTCCTGCCATGACCTGTGCCATTCAGGGCATGGCTGCATTATCACAGGTAAAAACCAGTTTATAAAAGTGTTTTATTGAAAGTAAGATTTTAGCTTCAGCAGTTGTGGGTGTTGCTGAGGAGAGTGTGATCTCTGACAGGGAGAGACCTTTACCACCAAGGGAACTTCTGCTTCTGCCTTTCCTTGTCGCTCGATATTTCTTGTCATTCCCATCTCCAGTCAAACGCACCTTTGTTTATTCTTCAGGATGTCAAGCTCCAGCACGACAGCTCTGTGCAGCCTGTTTATCCATCAGGAAGAAAGTCCTCCAGGGAGGATGCCCTTGAGAGAGAGCTGAGTGCAGCCACAGCTCCCATCTGCAGCACCAGGCCCTTTCTCCAGTGCTACCCCTCACCCATCCTGTTGTCCCTCTATTAATGGCTCTAGCTAAGAAACGTCAGATTTATTTATTTCTTTCTATCAGTGACATTTTATGTTCATTAATGATACATCCAAACTAGAGAAATAGAAAGGAGAGTGAATTCTATTGTTAAGCAAAAGTTGGTTTAGCTACCAGGAATATGCCAACATGTCTGCAAAACTCCACTTAAATTCAGTAAGTAATTGAGCTTATCTCCTCATACACAGGATACTATTATTAGCAAAGCATTTAATTAGCTGTCTATTGCATTACAGCTGAAAGCCCAACACCTCCTCTGGCATTTCCCAGGAAGCCTGTCTGTAGTTCCCAGAGCAACACTTTAAGATTGAGTGTGGCTGAATAAGATTTTGCTGCAGGAAGCTTTCTGATAAACTTACTTGTATTATTATTGCCAGCCTAAAAAAGCACCTTTTTTAAAAAAGTTCCTAAGACAAAATTATGCTGATCTGGCTTCACCCATGAAAGGAAGGGTCCAGAAGATGGCCCAAGAAAGTGCAAACATAATATAAACTTTCAGGGCACTTTAAATTGTCCAATATCAATTGTCCTGCCCCTGCTCCAGCTCAGCTAATGAATGAAAGAGGGGCTTAAGAAAAGGCTCCTGAGGAGCATCCTCCAGGTATTAGAAAAATTCCGGATAGAATGAAGCTGAATGACAAGGAGGACATGTGGTGGGACTGATAGAGGAGGTGCTGACTTCAACCACCTCAGGAATGTGCTCTTGGCTCCTTGCAATGCCGGGAGAGGCAGCATGCTGGCATCCCTTCTGCAGAGCTCAGCACTGCCCAAAATCGGGCCCCCCTGCCCAAAATCGGGCCCCCCTGCCACGTGAAGCCTGTCATCCCAAATCAGGCAACCACATTAAACAGGATGTGTTCACCACTGCCTTCTTCCACGAGATGAAAACAAGGATTGTGATAGAGATGGGAATTCTGCTCTGGTTGCAAAAGCTCACAGCCAGTCCCAGGGGGAGGACTCCTGGTTTTTGTTTTCACTGGGCTGTCCTTGGTGTATTTTGCGTGGCTGTCTCTCAGATCAAGGCTCAGGACACTGCAAGGCTGAGGGCTGGGAGTGCTCCTCCTCCTCCTCCTCCTCCTCCTCCCCCTCTGGCTGATGGGAGATCCCAGCTAATGGAGTAGGGCTGGAGGGTGTCCCTGCCTCACTAAGGGACTCCCTTAATTTAGGAGATCAAGACTTACTTGCCTAGATTGTGATCTGTCTAGGACAGGGAGTAACTCCATTCACGCATTTGTCAGCACCTGGCGAACAGCATCAAAAATAAAATCAAGGCATTATTGACAGTAGCCCACAAGTAAAATTAATACAGACAAAAATGTTTATTTTCATAGTCTTTTCTCATAAATTAGCCAAAATAACTGGCTTAATATGAACTAGCCCTACATACCCACATATATCCATATATATTAGTAAACTGCTTCATTCAGTAGCATGATAGCACTACTTGTAGGAGAAAATATGAAAACTGAAATTCATTAGGGAAACATTTTGCACTGCAATTAGATCTGATGCTGCTCAATGTGGGGTTTCAATTTGTTTAATTCACATTGATGTGCAGACAAGGCTGCAGAACAAGAAAAATACAAGCATACATTTAATATTAGCTGCTTTGCTCGTTCATGCATACTTTAGCTAAAGCCTTGGTGCCATATGATTTCAGATTCTTTCCATGTGTCCCTAATCAAATGTTCATGGTTGTATTCACACTTACAGAAAGGATTCTGAAGCCTACCTTGAAGTAAACACAGGGAATAAGGCACATGTTCAGTCCAAACTTTGTTCTTGCTCGTGCACATCTGAGCTCAAGCAACAGCTACAACCAGTTCCAGGTGTGAAAATCAGGCAGAAGCTCCTCAGGCACAACAGTGGGAACCTGTTGGAGTTTCTAGGACTGAGACACAGAACACGTCAAACCTGTGCAGTCCTCGTTCCCCATTTCAGCCAGGGAAAAGGAAAATGTATTTAGCCAAGGGGACAGATCCACACAGAAAACGTCATCTTCTAGATCCAGTTTAGCAGGAAATTGTGTCCATTGGGTTCGATGGAGTAACATTTGGGTTCCAGCTGAGGTGCTTTCACTCTTCATTTCTAATTGGGGAAGAAATGCAAAAGCAACTATCTTAAGATATACTACAAACACTTAATTCTGCTTATTTCCTTACTAAGGAGTAGTAAATACCACTAATATTTACTTTCACATTAATAAAACTAAAATTTTATTAATACGTGATTAGGATTTTTTTGTCAGTGGAATAGGAAAATTTAATTTGGTGTACATCAAAGCAGCTTCAAAAAGTATCAGTGCTTGAACATACGTAATTTCTAAAAAAAACTTTATAACATCTGTCAAAGTTATTTAGTTCCCTAACTTTGCCTTTGTTAATAACTTAAGTCTTACTCGTGCAATCATTCTCATGTTTGGTACTATGTTCCTATATAGGTTGCTACCGTAAAAAGCAGTAAATTTGCTAGTGCTGTGTATTATTTATGTAGCACCCTAAGCAGAAAGAAAGAAAACTGACAAGATCCAACCTTACCTTCATTTTAATTCCTTGGGAAGGACGTTTCATTATCTTCCCCCTCTTTGAAGTAGCAGGTCTCTGAAATCTCTTTCTAATGACACGGACGGGAAATGAGGAAGGAGTCGGTGTGCAGAATTTGAAGAACACACGACATTTTGAGGCCGTGCCGTGCAGGGGGAAGGGAGCAGCATCTCGGTGTGGGTGGCTGCGTGTGCTGGGCTCCCCTGCTGGCTCCGGTTCAGCAGCCAGGCAGGAGCTCTCTCATCCTCAGTGAAGCAGCTGTTGTGGCAGATGATCGTGCTGAATTTCAGGTCATTTGATAACTGGGGCAGGCAGCCGTGTGTGGCAGTTCAGCTTGGGTGACACGCAGGTGACGAACTCCGTCAGCACCGTGCAGAATCGCTCACGTTTCCCGGGTGCCCGGGTGGGCTCGTTCTGGGAGAGGAGAGGGGGTGTTCAGCCAGGTCCCAGCCCTGGCAAGCCCTGTCTGCTGTCTGTCACTTCTGCGTGCAGGGGAAGTGTGGGACACTGATAGTTTTACAGCTTTATGATTAATGATATTCCAAGTGGTTCTTATTTAGGCTATCATTTAAAACTGCTGGTAGGCTCTGCTTGGTCATCAATGTGAATTGTGGTGCTGGCTTCTAGACTTGCAAAGAAATGCTTATACCCCTGTCAGGGAACAGCAAGGAAAGCTCCCCAAATCCTTGGGTGGTTTGGTAATACCTGAGAGCAAACCTGTGGGGAGGGAGGAGCCCTTACGGAGCCACAGAGAGGAGCAGTCCAACCGTGCTCCTTTGTCAAGCTGCTCAAAAGTAAAGTAAAGGCTTGCTCAGGGCCAGGGGAAGGATTAATGTAACATTCCGGGGAAAGCAGCTGGAAATATCACGGTTATTTTCTCAGCTTGGCAAGCTTTTAAGCTTTAATGGATTCCCAGAAGAGTCAAGCAGATCTTTGGTGTAAAGAAGCCTGTAAGCAATGATGCTGGATTCCTAGAATTTTAGAGTCAGAAGAGATCATTAAGGCCATCAACTGTAACCTCTGTGTTCAAACCTTTGGTATTCTGGCCACAAATTCTTTACCAAGTGAAAGCATACTTTAGAAAGCCACTGTCTTGATGTAATAACCTCATGTGATAGAGAAAATACCACTTCTCCAGGTACGTTTTCCCAAGTTTCATAACCATCACTGGTAAATAAAATACTGTGCTTGAAAGGATACACCTTGCTCTGAAAGCCTCAAGCTGCCTTGCTGATGCTGGTACCCAAACCAGACTGTCCAGTCACCTCAGCCCTGGGTGGAATGTGGCCAGCCTGCCCTCCCCCTGGGCCACAGGCACAGAGCAGGGCTGAAGGAGGATGCTGGAGAGCTGAAACACCACTGCTGTAAGAAATGTGGGAATAAAGGCAGGACTGCAATAGGTTTCAAGAAATAATCTTGAAGAGACTTCTTGTTCTGAAAAAAGGCTGGGTTTAATGTAACTTAGAAGGTTGTATCTGCCCTTTTTCCCCCAAAGCTTCTCATAACGTGCTGAAAAGCATCTACAATTTGAAATGGTAAAAAATTTAAAGAGTAGAAAGAGCAGGGAATTAGGTATTTTGGCAGAGAGCAGGCTGCTAAAGGTGCCTGTCATATTCGAGGTGGCAGCTTAGACATGTTTTCTGCGTTTCAAAGTGAAAACACCCTCTAAGGCAAACCAGCTATTTTTAACTCTCATTCTGGGAAGCTCTTTTTCTCTATGCTGGGAGAAAAGATACGTGCTCTGTGTCACAGTTGTCTCACAGCCACTTACCTCGCCAGCCTCCTTTCAATAACGAGACAGATAATTGGGCAGAAAGCTGGTCAGCCAAGCTCAGTGATGAATAAACCTCCACTCCTCCTCCTGGGGGATGAACAGGGAGGGGGAAACCCTGGTTGGTTTGTCAGGAGAGGTCCCATGGTGGAAGGTCGGGCAGAGCCAAACAGGTATTTCTGTGTCTGGCACACCCAACGTGAATCACCGGCGGTGAGCAGAGCGCTGAGCCACCATCCAGCGTGGTACTGGTTTTTCCAAACCCTCCCTGAACCTATGGGTGATTGGGTAGTTATGGCTTAGTCTCTTAGGATTGGAGTCATCCCAGTTGTATTTATAGGACTGAGTCTCACCCAGGCTTCTCCAGAGACACATGGCCAGGGAGGATTCATCCCTCGTTTAGATTGGCACCGATAACTGAGGAGGGTGGGGATGCATTTAGGAGTTTGCAAAGCTGAAGGACTTTGAGTTGTGCTTGCTCACCTCTTTACAGGAGTTTGAGGCTTTTTCTTGGGTCTCAGGCTTTCTGCATCATGGGAGAAGTTCGTCACCGTTTCCCAAGAAATGTCTGTTCACACTCTCAGGGAACAGAATGCGTTTTCAAGTGGATCATAATCAATTTTCAAGTTTAAATTAATTAAAGTCGAACCCTCTGAGAAGTATCAAATGCATGCCTGCACTTCTGTTGTACCAAATAATGCTAATAGCAGTGTAGCAGACTTCAAATTTCCCCATCAGTTAAATTGATTAAATTTTTTTGTAGAAGGCATTTTAGAAAGCAGTAATATAGGTATGTTACTAGTGACTATTTAATTGTTACCATAGTACAGGCTACTGGCAGACAGCAGCTTAAATAACTTGTAAGTGGGGCAACTGTCATGAAAAATGACTGATTTACCAGCCTTCATCTTTGCTCTGCAGCTATTTTGCTCTTAGCAGTGCCCTGCAAAGAAAAGATATGGAAAGTGTAAGCATGTCTTTTAAATATTGTTTAATTTAGTACCACAAACACTGACATGATTTAATCAGAGCATATTATTGGAGAATGGCATCAGTACAAAATGCTCCAATGCAGATAATTTTCTGGTGACTGGAATTTTTCCTTGAGTTGACAGGGTTTTCCTGGGCTCGGTCTGTGAGACTTGCATTTGCCTGAATGCTTCTTGCTCTCTATTTCTTGTCAGAAACTTTCAGTCTTGCATCCCATTTTAAATGGTTTGTAACTGGAAATGTGTGTTAGGGGCTAGTTCTAAACAGATGCTGTGCCAGGTGGGTCTTGATTCAGGCACCTGAATCCATGCAGGAACTGAAGGTTACAGGCTGTGTTCCTCAGCTGATCTCTCTGGCTTGTGCCTGTACTTTAGGTACTGAAATTCAGGGGAGGATCCATCTAATTTAAGAGTCCTGACTCTATTTAAGAGTCCTGAATCCATAAACTCAGCCAAGCCTCAGTGCAGAGAGCAGCTCCAGAGAGACAAAGTGTGGAGGTGAGCAGGCTGCTTTCTCCCAGGTCTTAAATTTGCTCCATAGGGTCTAACTCCAGCCTAATTACTAAAGTGTGTGGGTGCACTGTCTGCAGAACAGCAGCCATCCCACAAGCCTCGTGTACTGCTGGGAAACACCACAGCTCTCCTTGGCACAGCACCCAGGAGTCCTTTGCAATTGATGATGGAAATGGAGGTTGAGAGCAGAGAAAGGCAATATTAAAAGTTAAGGCTGGTTCAGTATAAACAGTTTCTACAAGTATAACAAAACATCTGACACTGACACTTAATAACAAAAATGAGTTTCCATCTTGAGAACTACGAAGATCTGGTCAATAGCATGACAATGGCTTTTTTAGTATTTTTATCCAGCTAAGGAACTTAAAAGTTCATTGTTCTCCTTCTTGAGTGTTTTCCAGAGCTCTCCAAAGTACAAACCTTCTCAGAGTGCCAGTTGATAAAGACACTACTAAAATGAAACCAAGCACTCGATTCATTTCACAGTGTTACTTCAGTTTTGGCACAGCATCTGGGCTCTTAGCTGTCTAATGTGCTGTTAAGTGCCTCCTCAAGCATGGATAATAGATATTAGGAATAGAAAAGGAAAGCAACCTTTTCAATTAAGGACAAAATGTACAGAAAGTAAAATGACATGAGTTGTATCAGCTGCACATTGGCTCCTATGCTCACAGTCTCCAGATACAATCAGTAGGTGCTCAACCAAATAATTACAGCCTTCCTTCAAAAGGCTTCATGTAGGAGAGTCACCTGCCTGCCTGCTACCACTTGCAGGATCAGAGCTGTCCTTTATTTTCACCGCTGCAGATTGTGGAATTAGTGTTTTCCAACTTGTGTTTAAAATAGAAGCATTTTTCCAGCACATCTCCTTCCAGCGAGCTGCTGCACCAGGTAAGCGCCTGGCATCGAGAGGGATTTGTCAGCCTTTTGGTCAGTAATGATTCTGTTTGTCAAAATGCAATTTGCACGATTGATTTCCTGTTGCAAGGATTACAGGAGCAGTTACTTGGGGGAGTGCATGCCTTGCAGCCCGCTGATATTGGTTCATGCTCAAAATGAGGTCAAGGGGTTTTTTATGTACAGGAGTAAGAGGTGGTCAATTGAATTGTTACTTAAAATCTGCATCTGCAAGTGCTCCTCATTCAGGAATCATCTGTGCTGCCCCAGGCCAGCTGGCCTGTAACCTTTGTGGAGGTCAAGTAATTGCTGATTTGAAATTATAAGATTTCTGGAGGGTTTTATGCCCAGTACTGCACAATAGAGTATCCCTTTTAAGTGACTTGCATGCAGCTGGTGGCACATGTACCACACCTTAGGAATCCCAGTGCAGGTGTTATAGAAGTATTTTCACAATGTTTTTGCACCAGTTTGGTTTGTTTTCCCAAACTTGGACCAACACTGAGAGTGTCCAGCAAGTCATCACTTTGTTTATCCAAAGTAGAAGCAAAGGTGGTGGCTTACATCATACTCTCTGGGGAAACTGCCTTTTGAGGGTCTTTAATTATTTTTCCTGTGGGCCATGCTGCTATTTCCACTTCCAAGGGGTCGCTCTCTTGCTGGTGGGATGGTGGATACCAATCTTTATTTCCGAGTCAGAAGTGATGGTGGAGTGGCTGAGAGAACCTGTTCCCAAACCATTTGAGCTCTGCTGCTCTGCCATTTACTCAGTCACGCCCCACGCTGTGTTTGAATGAGCTCTTTAAAAATGTGCTGTCAATTTTAGGGAGGAGGGTGGCGTTGGGGTGGGGGCAGGGGTTATCACACCCACTCCCTGGTTTTCTGGCTCCATGGCAGACTGTTGGCAGGGAGTTTGCTGTGCAGGTGGTAAGTCTGCCGAAGGATCTGCAGGAATTTGCTAATCTCTGTTAGATCAGTGTGAGCATCTCTGAGGTGCTGTTTGGCCTTGAAGGATGTTTTCTGGCTTTTTATTAATGATCGGATTTAACCCCGTAGGAACCACAACCTCACTGTGTAAGAGATAAGTGTGTAAGAAAATAATAAAATATGGGGTAACATAGTCTTGGCCAAATAAGTCACTGAAAGAGTTAGATGCTTTCTTATGACAGAATTAAGTTGTACTGAAATACTGAATAAGTGACTGAAAGAGTTAGATGCATTCTTACGAGAATTAAGTTGTACATCTCTGGGTTTACAGATTCTGTCATTAGTTTGATACAGTGTTTTAAATTGCCTACATTTGTGTGATACTGTTTCCTTTTGAAACAGCAGGTGGTTCCAGTGGTGTGGTAGTGTAAGTGAGCACTTTGGAGAGCTGAGCTGATATTTTACGTCAGCCAGATGCTTCCCTTCAGTCCTTCAGTGTGAGACACAGGAGGAAAGCACAGGAGAACAAAAAGGATTTGAAGTGCTCTCAAAACTGAGAATGCAATGGTTTGATGATACCGTGTTCTCTAGGAAAACCAGAGTCCTGAATATAAAACATGGCCTACAATTTTACAAATTTAATGCTATTTTTGTTCATTTAAATATATTCTTGAGTCTTCTTAAATCTTCAGAATGTAATTACATAAAACCATTGGCATTTATGGCTGTGAGGCCCTGAATTTACACTCGAGTTTGAATTTAATACTGCTGTTTCTGGTGTGCCTCTAATGGCTTTATAAACCAGCAAGAAGAAAACAATGAGCAAATACAGGTAGAGTTCAGACCATCTGTGTGCCACAGTGAAAAAGATAGTTTGCTATTAACAGAGTTTTTGCTCTCTCAGATATCGATTAGTTAATGCTTGTTTTGCTCCATCTGATAGTGGGGAATACCTGAGAGGTATTGATATTGTAGACTTAAAATGGGACATAAATAATTCATAGCAGCAAGCATTAGAAAACATATGATAAGCAGCTTTGCTATTAGAATATCTACATATCAGTCATTCTGAGAATGTTGTGGGAGGCAGGTACAGAGAGTGAGCAACTGCTCAGTTATGATGAATAAGTATTGTCTGAGAAGGCTGGGAGTGGCTCTGGTGTATTGCTAATTATGACCTTGTTGTCCCTGGGTTTCTCCCGGTGTAACTGTAGGTAATTTATAGTTATCAAAACTTACCGTTTTTATTCTACATATTCTAAAAATCAGATTTAGGTAAAAGACTTAGCTGCTGAGTTCTGTGGGTCAAAACACTAATTGATCTACATCAGAGTAGTGTCACTGAAGCCATGGAGAAACACCCCGAACCAGTTTGCTCGAGGAGTAGAGAATTAGGCTGTGTGAAGTCCCCAGCAGACAGAATAATGCAAAGGCAAGGACAAGGGAAAGAAGTGGATCAAAGGTGGTAAGGCAGAGAGCAAATAAATATTCTGTTTATCCTCCTCATACTGACTCTCCATTAATTCCAACTGGATTGCCTCTAGAAGACCTGCCACACTTAAATATAGAAGAGGAAAGCGATTAGCAGGCAAAGTAAAAAGGGTGAAGTGTCGGAATCTGAGGAGATCTGGGATGATGAAGAGTCCTCAAAATGTAGTAGTAGATGGGGATTTAAGCCATATATAGATGCTTCTGAAGCCATCTTGTTCACACTTACATTTTAAGCCTAGTGCTCAACATTTATCACTGCACCTCTTTGACTTCAGGAGCTACTCTGCCGGTGAATTTGATCCTGCACATTCAATTGCAGCCATTTTTTCCCCAAGACAACTGAACTTTCTGTTCATTCCCACTTTGCTTTTATTGCAATTGCTTGCATGTAGGCAAACATAAGACAGTCTGATTGGGCCGGGAGGCAAAAAACACAATTTCTTTCTTACTTTCACAGCATTATGTGAAAGTCCAGACAACAAAGTCTGGCTTCAGGCACCTCCAAGTGTTGTGATAGGTGAGGAAAAGGGTCCAATTAAATATTTAAGTGGCCGGGCCCACCGTGCTGCTGCAGGGGGGATTGATTACAGCGGGTGAAACCTGGTCTGCAGCCGGGCATGCGGAGGGTGCCGCGGGCACAGCCTGAGCAGCCGTGGCCGTGCCATGGTCAGCAGGGAGTGGGTTTGGCACTGCTTCTGCCTCTGCCACTGTGACTGCATCATCCTGTGCCGAATGTCTTGTAGGTGATGGAAACCTCCCCGCTGCCTTGCGTTTCCTGCCCCTTGCATGCCGTTCCCTCCCGGGAAGGGGGAAGGGAGAAGGGATGCTCTCGGCGGGGAGATTTTATGGAGATGCTCTGTGCTGCCACCCTGTCGTGCTGGGAAACCACTTGCAGTTGTAGCTCATTGATGGATCGTTTGTCTTTAATGTGCTTTTAATTCTGTCAGGCGGGCAGTGGGAGGCTGGGATAATGTTTGAGAGGAATGACCCATTAGGTTGAGGAGGTGCGGGCATTAGTCAGGGCTGTTAAATCAGAAGTCATCACAGCAAGAACGTGGGACTTTGGGTTTCTGAATCAATGTGTTGGATTGCTTCTGTCTTTGCTTGCTAGTGAATAGCGTCTCGTGGAATGGATAATGGTTTTGAAAAACAGATATGAGCAAGGGCAGCATTTTATATGTACTATAGTTAATGGGATATTTGCCTATTTTTTTTCTAATTTTCATAATGACCTGCCTGTGACTGTCAATTCCTGTTAGCTCTTCTGGAAATGAGGATTTGCAGAGATGAGTGGGAATTCCTAGTTAGTGGGACTTTTGCTTCCCTTGAGCAGATAGCTTGGCTTTGGGTGTAAGTGTGAACGGGATCAGCTGCTGCATTTGAATATTTTATCTGTTGAATTTATTAGACTATGATCTAATTATCAAGGAATCCTACCTATTTCTAATGGTATTTTTTCATGTGGTTTGTTGGTTTGTTTTGTTTTTTTTTCATAAATCCCAAAATATATCTCCATTTAGTTGTGTTTAGTAGAAAAGTCCTCTTCTGTCCAGTACTTTATCCAGGTGTAGGTACCCATCACAGCAGCCTTACAGCAGTGTTGGGATTTAAATCTTGGTAAAATGGATCTTGTCTGGACCTTACCCATTAAGTAGATGCAAATTGTGTGTTTATAATGTGGTGTTTTCTATGGTGCACGGGCCCTGCTGTTCTCCTCCTGGTGGGAAAGACTGCCCTGAGGGGGTTACTGCCCTACCAGCTGGGAAACTGGGAGGACACACTTGAAAATAGAGAGCCTTGCCTTGCCAGGTTGTGTGTGGAGATGGGCCAAGAACAGACCGTGGTTCTCTTGGTGCCTTAGGTGCTGCACCAGGCTGCAGTGGGGGTATTTATACACCCAAAAGCAAAGCTAGAGATGATGTTTGACCAGCTAAGTGTGTAAATAGCTGATTGAACTGCTGTCTGTGACAGTGGCTGGGTTCTTTCCCCCTGTGACTTCAGAGATTTTCAGAATTTGTCCAAAAAAAGGATCAAATCCCTGCTTTTTATTTGATATAAAGAAATTAAGTGTGAAGTGGGTATAAACAGGTATATGCACTTAACTGGGTGCAGAAACAGAGTCACACTTAGCTAAAAGCAGATACTGAGTATTCTGTTTCACAGAACAGATGCGTGGGGCTTGAGACACCCCAGGGAAAAGCTCTTTTTGAGCTCAGCAATGCTCCTGCTGCAGAGCCCGAGGCCAGCCTTGCAGTGTCCCTGTGTTGGGACAGCCCCTGCCAAACTCATACTGGACTGAAGCAATCCACATCCTCACTGAGACCAAACTCAGGAAAATATCTTTGCACTATAAACCATATCTTTGGGTGGTGTGTATTGATTTCCACTCTCAGCTTCTTTGGAGCATCCCCTGCCCAGGCTCTGGCATTAGCTGAACGCCCATGAAGGGTGGGGAGGTGCCAGCTCCTCAGGATGGCACATGCTCTCAGTTTTAATGAGATTCTGATGGTATTTGGTGTTTTTCTCGAAGCTCCATTACTGCCTAGAGGCACAAGATTATGAGCTAATCTTCACCTTTATTGAAATGTTTCATCCTGGATGTTCAGGAGAAAAAGCTTGATGCACATTCTGAAAAACAACTAAGAAAAGGAAGAAACAGACGTGCTCTGGGGCTTGTTACCAATTCACTTGATACTAATAATTGTAGGGTTAATTTACTTTCTTTTTTTTCTTAAACTAATCTCGTGGTCCTGAATTTTATAGATTAGTTTTGTACTTCTGGCACTGATTGACATCTTCTCCCATCATCTTCCCTGAACATCTGTATGAGGCCACCAATATTGGAATTACACCCTTAGAAATTCAATGCTGCCTTTTTTTCTTCTTTTTTTGTAATACAAAAAAAGTAAAATAACTCTTCTTATACTTTTCTATGCATGTAGCATTTTTCTCGCAGCCAGAGGCACCTCCCCTAACAAATGCTAAGTCATCAGCTAAGTTGGATGCTTACTTATCATGAAACTGCCTGTGGAAACAAGGCTCTTCTCTAAATGCATCAGAGCCCCTGCACCAGCCCTGCCAAGGAGGGAGGTGCTGGCAGCCCCCCCAGCTGGAGCTGCCTCACCCACCTCGATTTCATCAACACATAATTGAGCTGCCTCTGAATTAGTTCTCTTTTGTTCAGAGCTCAGCAGAGTAAACTGAATTCCCCTGGGAAGCTCCAGTTCCACCTTTTCCTGTCCTGCACGGAGGTTTCCTGCATTCATCTTGACAGAATTTCTCTTTTCTCTTGGAGAGCCAGCTCTGCACAGGTCTGGTCCTGTCCGGGCTCTGTGGCACTGGAGCCTGATCCAGCTGGGTGTGCAGCCATCACCTTCCCTTGGCTGCCTTCCTCAGGGCCTGCTGCTGGAAGCTCTTCCTCAGGGAATGGGGAACCAGGGTTCAGCCACTTCCCCTGCCCAGGCAGGGCTGCAGCTTTCCTTGCTCGCCTTCCCCCACGCCAAAAAGCTCGTGCTGTTCTACATCAGTGTGTGTCTTGTTCTTCCTGTCAGAGCTGGGCTGCTGAGAGGGAAACAAGTCCCAGTTCTTACAGAGATCTTACGTTTTATGTTAATTGGTCACCAGATAAAATACAGAACACATGGGCTCCTGTCCCTGTTGCTTGCCCAAACTATTGGGGTGCATTCCCACCACTCCAAGCTGCCTTCTGGGGAACGTGCTGACCCCAATAGCCCTGGAGCCACCTCACTGTGAAAGGTTTCCTGTTTGCACAGTCACCTCTGTGTATTTTTTAAACCTTTTTTAGAGCTGGTTGTGCTGTTTTTTATGTGAGAGGTAACCCGAGCTGTGCTGCTGAGCTGAGGCCCTGTTGCTGAGATAAATGCAGCCAAGCCATGTCCTTTATATATTTACTATGACCCCTGCTGTCAGAGTGGAGTTGCTTGCTGCAGGAGCTGCTTTAGCACTGTCTCATCTGTATTGCATTCAGAAGGAAAAAAATAAGTTTTTCTCCACCAGCTCAACCAAGACACCAGCATGAAAAATTATCAAATGTTGTGCCAGTGCCATGATGAACAAACAACCAGGATCAAACAAGTGTCATCATATTTGATGCAAAATAATGGAATTAACAGCTTTACTAGTTGAGTCAAGGCACACTGGTTTCATGCTGGTGTGCTCAGTTGCACTTCTGGTGAATTGAAGATGGTTTCTTTCTAATCATCTTCCTGGATCTTTGCATGACCTTTCTTTTTGGTAACTCCCCTCTGGATCTCATGTCTTCCATCCTGCTCAGTGCACATGCACAGCTGTGTGGTTGTGCATGTAGGGAGCCTTACAATTCCATCTGTTGATTTTTCCTAAATAAAAACCAGGAAAGAAAGGACTGTGCCCAGCATACACACCTGTATATACATCCTTGCAGGAGGTGTGAATTAATGCAAGGGTAGGGCACTCCCATGTTAAAATACAAGGCTTGTTTTTCCAGCTCTGTCACTGTCCTTAAATCTTATCTACATCAGAAAGTTTCAGCAGTGAATGTTAAATCAGTTTTTAGTTCAAATGAACAGACTTCATACAGACCCCCTGTGCTCACACCCTTATTTCACTTTAAGCAGGGCCTGTTTCATGTTAGATTAAAGTAATCTCGAGGTAAAAGGTAAAAGATAAAAGCAAAGCAGTTGCAATCTTGGGAACAGTGCTTTTAACAGCTTCTAAGACAGGAATTTCTAGAATTCAGCTGAGAGCTGGTACCTGATAGACACTGCTCCTTGTCCAGTGTGGTGTAAGGAAAACTCAGGTTATGTAAAACTTTGCTGG
This sequence comes from Daphoenositta chrysoptera, assembly GCA_013397915.1. Taxonomy (NCBI): domain Eukaryota; kingdom Metazoa; phylum Chordata; class Aves; order Passeriformes; genus Daphoenositta; species Daphoenositta chrysoptera. The sequence continues at coordinate 431,507 of VZRO01004193.1, forward strand.
AGATGATTTTAAGAGGATGTGTTTTATTTTGCTCTGCCAGAGACTTACAGCACTGTTGGTCACCAAGGAACAAGGAAGGGAGGTAGAGAAGGTTTTCTGGCACACATTTGGAAATGCTCCTTTCCCTGCACTCTACCTGCCTCAGGTCAAACCAAATTTGGTCTGCATCAGAATAAGAATGCCTTGGGTGACCTTTTACATAGTTTTGACTGTGTCAGCAGCATATCTCACCTGTAGGTAAATTGATGCAAACAAATTTTATTTGTGCAGACACGGCCTGGGCGTAATCGAGTCACTTCTTCCTCACAGCATCGGCGAGGCTTAATTAAGGCTGATAAAGTTCTTTGCAGTTCTCAGAGGAGAAGTTTGGTCCACGTGTAAATGATGTTAGAGAAGGTGTTCATTGTACTGTGTTAAAAACGCTGCAGAGGTGCCCAGTGAGTGACACTCACTGGAACTCTTTCTATTTCAAGTTAATGTTTAATAGGAGTGGGGCAAACTGCCTGAAAGCAGGCTCTGTGACCCTGTACCCAAACCCTCCCTCGGCGGGGTGTGCTCCTCTCTCTGCCGGGGTGCTCTTGCACCTCAAACCAAACCAGGCAGGAGCAGGACACGTGTCACAGGAGTGTCACAGGAGTGTCGTGGCAGTGTGGCAGCACACCTGGGGGACCCGTGGCTCTGCCAGCTGCAGCGCTGGAGCGCAGTGAGCGGGGTGATCCCCCTTCTCAGCCCTTCAGCTCGCCATGGAAAGCGAGGTCTGCCTCACCTCTCATCCAACTCTGGCTGCACTCGGGCCCGAGAAGCAGTGTAGGCACCCTGCTTTATCTACAGGCTTTATCTGGGCTAATTAGATCAGTGCTTTGTCCGGGATAATTGTCTCTAGTAATGAGTTTAAGGGAGTGTCACTGGCACAGCTGGTCCCCAGCGCTGCTGCTCCCGTTCTAGTGGCACCCCTACCGATGCCCCACGGTGGCTGTGGCTGTGCCAGGACATCTCCAGCACCTGCTGTCCCCACTAGGAGAGAGCAGGCTGAGGTCCTCGGGGCAGAGGAGGGTGTTTGAAGTGCTGACAGAGGCTCTGCAGCAGCAGCGTGATTGCCCAACAGCAGCAAGAGAGCTAAACCTTGAGGTGATGCCCAAAAGATGGGCTGGAAATAAATCCCCATAAATCGATGGCTATAGAGCAGGTATTTGTTTATTGCAGCGCTGGTGATGAGGGGATTTCTCCTCCCAACTCACCCACCTTTGTCAAGTGTTATGATGTATTTATACAGTAAATTATGCTTATTATTGCTATGTCATCACAGCATCATCACATACGCACAGGAACTAATTTACATAGCATGATCTCATGGTTATTAGGTAATTTCTTCTCACTGCGCCTGTGCTCCCCTAATTCGGGGGTCTTCGGGGGTCTTTGATGAAGGCTTCCAAAGTCTTCTTCACACTTGAACTTTTCAATTTTGGCTTGGGAGCATGCGTAGTTATGGTGTTCCTTGGTCTCTTTGGTCTTAACCAGCCTAAATTCTTTGTTTTGTGGCTAATTGGCTCTGCATTTGCCAACTTCTCATTAGTACCACACTTAACTATCTCTGAAACTACACACCTGGTGAATCTTTTTCTCTCTTTTTGTCCATTCAGCATTTAAACAACTAGTTAACCGTATACTACCTATTACATTGTATAAAAAGTTTGTATCAGGTTATATAGGTATCAAAAGTTATGATTCAGGTTATATAAGTATCAGATTATAGGTGTAAAAGTTATGATTCAAGATCATGATCATGATCATTTTGATCATTCAAAATCATTATGATTTTACATAAGTAAAAACTATGATTTAGGTTATACAAGTATAGAAAGTTATACTTCAAGTTATATTGATAAAAAGTCATGATTAGGGTTATATTAATATTAGGTTACATACATATCTTATAACCTAAGCTATATAAACACTCTGTAACTCTGACCTAAGTCATAAATGCATCAGAGGCAGGCTGTGAATGGGGAAGTGGTGGCAGATGGGGACACAGAGCTGGCTCTGGCTGAGGTGGGGACAGCACCCACTGGGTTTCTCACCTCACTGGGGGACTGCCCTTCCTGCCTGGGGACACAGGAGGAAAGAGGAGGGATTATGGTGAACACAGCAAAATATTCTGCCCAGCTGAGTCCCAGCGTGGGTTTGTACACTGGCCCAGGCTGTACCTGAACAGGGATGATGGGAGTAGCATCAGTCAGAAATGCTTTCAACAATTGATATGTTGGGTTTTATGAGTGAAAATGCATATTTATTTGAAAGATACTGCTGTTGGAAAGAAAAGCTTTGCAGAAACTTGTAATCTGGAATGATTTCTTCTGTTCTTGTCAGGATAAGCAAGCATTATGTCACATTGCCAGAATATAAATGATGACAGGTCAGACCTGATGGCTGAACTTGAGTCTCCCACAACCCAAGTCTGTGCTGGAATCATCAAACAGTGAGGGAGAGCTGTCTGTCTATCTGACACCTCTTTTGCTCCCATAATTTGCTGGGGTTTTGTTTGTTTGTTTGAGATTTTGGGGGTTTGTATTTTTTTTCACGAAATTATTTTGTTTTTCTAGTATGCAAAGCAAAAATCTTCAATATCATGAATTTAAAGCCCATATCTATTTCTAATTCAGCTCTGAGTCTGGACTCTTTCCTTAACCCACCACTTCCACCACGCTGGCCCATAAGAGCTGTAAGGAGCTCCCTAAGGAGACTGTAGGAGCTGCAGAAACCCCAACCACCAGTTGGTGTGTGTAATAAATGAGAGTGTGTTAGATTGGACCTCCTCTATAGAAAAAGCACAAAATCCTGGTTGCTCAGCCACATAAATGGTCCTCGTTTTAACACTTTCCTGAGTGTATGCAGTCAGCGCTGCTTGCAGTTGTAGCCAAAGTAAAGGAGGGAAGAGAGACATCGCTTGGAGCTTCCCCAGCAGGAGAGAAAGGGTGGATTGTTCCTGTTTGTTCGTGCCTTCCTGGCGCAGCTACACCAGCGTGGAAGCCGAAACGCGGGTTTTCCTGCAGGGACAGCTGCGTTCCTGTTTCATGGCTGGTTCCAGAAGGGACATCCCTGTGCAGCGGTGCAGGAGCAGCCACCAGCACATGGAAACCTCCGCACCCACCCCAAAGCCGTGCCCCGTGCCAGGAGTGTCCCCTCGCTGGCTGCGGGGACAGCTGGGGAAGGGCAGAGAGGGTGCTGGGGTGGCTGAGCAGCAGAGCACAAACTAAACACGGGAAACATCTGCCTGCTCCCAAAATCTGCCTTCAGCTGGATCACAAGATGCTTATATGAAAGCGTGGTTAATTATCGCAAAGCAGCCAAGCGAGGGAACACAGACATTGGCGGAGTATCTCCTGCGTTAATTAGTTGCTAAAAATGTGGCTCGCAGCAGCTGTGGAGCTGCAAACGGGGCAGTAGCAAAACTTTCTCCTGGTTATTGTGCCGAGAAGTGCTCTTCTCTCTGAGCCTGCCAGGGTCAGAGGCAGCTCATAGAGCTACTAGAGAAGCATCATCAAATTATCTCGTCACCAAGAGCACCCACTGTTGGTGTCTGCTCCTGTCTGAGAAATACCTAAAAACGCGGAGAGGCATTAAACCAAGAAATGCAGCTGAATTTAAACCCCCTCAGCCTCCCAGCTGTACGTGCACAGCAGAGCACACACGTTCAGAACCAAGCATGAACTTAATTCCTGCCTTCCGTGTCCCTCAGCTGCGGCTGAGCAGCCTAAAAGCTGTCCCTGGCTTCCTCACCTGTAGTTCCTGAGAAAATCCTCGCTACACCTTAAACTCCTTTCACATGAGCCGCCCGCTTTGTGGTTCCCAAATCCTTGCTAAGTTTTTCCCTGAGGCTTTCTTCCCAAAGCAATCGCCTTCTCCCCCACGTTCATTGTTTCGTGGGATCTTTACAAAATGTGGCATTTCTGTCTAAACAGTTTGCCAAAGAACTGTGAGAAACAACACTGAGTTGTCAGTCATGAGTCATTAAAGAAGTGAACTGTCTTCACTTCATGCCCAATCATAGGATATTTTTAAATGTCAGAGCTTTTGACTTAGTGGTTGTCACTGGCTTCATTTTTGGGAGACCCAAAATTAGAATGCACAGGCCTGGTTTTCAGAAAGTGCTGTGTACCCTTACTTCAAATGTTAGTCCTTAAACACATTTCAGAAATGTGCACGATTTCCTCAGGATCAGTCAATGCTCTGGAATTTCTGACTACAATGAATTTCTGCCATCTTTCCTGTTTTCATACTTTCTAAATTGGTTTTCAGATAACATTCAGCCTGGCAGTAATACATAAAGAATACAGAGATAAATATGCTTAACAATTTGAGAGTGACATATTTAGGTTTGTAAGTGTTTAATTCTTATTTGCTCTTGGATAACTTTTCAGGGGTGAATTTTTACATTTGAAAGTGAAAAAATAAGGAGGTATAATAATTTCCTGCACACAACTGATCTCAATTTATCAGGAAAATTGCTGTTGGATTTAATAGAAGTTTTATCTGTTTAATCCCAGTTGAACCCCACTTCCTCAGCTCAATGGGACAGTCCTTGTAATAAATGCAAGACCACTTATGCTACCAACAGTTATTTGTATTTTCAGAATAATTGTTTCTTTGTGAAAATGGCANTAAGGAGGTATAATAATTTCCTGCACACAACTGATCTCAATTTATCAGAAAAATTGCTGTTGGATTTAATAGAAGTTTTATCTGTTTAATCCCAGTTGAACCCCACTTCCTCAGCTCAATGGGACAGTCCTTGTAATAAATGCAAGACCACTTATGCTACCAACAGTTATTTGTATTTTCAGAATAATTGTTTCTTTGTGAAAATGGCATGTAGTGTCAGTGTCCTTGATTAAATGTCTGAGAACAGAGATTAAATGATCGATCAAGAGAGGAAATGTGACTTAAATGGTGACATGCCTAGTCAGTTTTTGTTGGTGGATGCCAGTGAAAGCTCAGCTTGATGTGGATCCTCCAGAAGCAGAAGACCACAGCGTTGTAAAAAGAAAAGCCACCTTTGTAAAAGGCTTGTTTAATTTTGCATCTCTTTGCACCTTCCATCAGGCAGCTTTTGATGCCAGCTCAGCATCAGAGCAGCACAAGTTAATACCTGTGCTCCCAGACTCAGCAAGGTGGTTGAATTTCTGTGCAAGCACAGAATAATCCTTGAAGGATGGAGCTGAACCATGCCAAAGCTAGAAATGCATCCCAGTGTCAGGGACTGTTTTTTACAGGACAACTTTTGCAACACTGCAGGTCTTCACCACCACCGAGGGATTAGTGTGTAATCTACAGCGAGTGTGGTGCCAAATTTCTGGACAAATCAGCTCCCACATTTAGCCACTGGATTCTCCCAGCGGGACTAAAAATGTACAGAAGGCAATGATTTGTCTAATAAGAAAAAAAAAAAAGAGCTAAAAATATAAATAAAGCAAAGAGATGACAATAATGCTTGAGGTTTATCTGGCATAGTAAGATGGAGAAACAATCTGAGTGCCAGTGTTTTTTTGAAGCCAGCCACATTTGCTTTCTTAACAGCATCCTCTCGTTTTTCCTGCAGGTCCAGCTGCCCAGCGCCAGATCCAGAATGGTCCATCTCCAGATGAGATGGAAGCACAGAGAAGGTGAGTTCATCATCTCTGGCAGAGTTCTCGTGTGTACCTTGGATGAACATGCAGTCCTTTGTTCACCAGTCAGCATTGCTCTTTTCACTTGTACGTGTTTTAAGCTGGTTCTGAATGTTTTGTAATTATTGCTGATGATTCTGTAATGACTTTTGAAGGGTGAAGTGAGCCAAAGTTCATGCTCTAGGTAAACTCTTCTCTTGGTAGGTACTCAGGAGTCTTCCTGCCTCCAAAAACTGTAAGGAAAGTGTAGGGAAACTAGTTTCCTGCACCTTTGTGAATAACTTTGGAGGACCTGACACTTAGCAGGGATTTACCCATAACTGTTAAATGATATTTCACCTGAGATTTACTTTGGGATATCAGAGCTGGGGATATCACCCCAAGGCAGGCGATGTCACCTCCCCCACTGCCTTCCCGAAAAACCCAATCCAGCCCTTCCTTTAACCAGTGGAGGTCACTGATTCTGCAGACCACGTGTCATTCAGACCTCCACTTTGGGTGTCTATTCTGTACATTTAAAATGTGAGCAGCTTAACTAAATTAGGGTAAAAATATTTTCTTTGTTCTTTTTTGTTCAGAGAGAGTAAAAGCCCTTTGGGTAGGTATTGTTTGACTGCTACAGGGAACGTGGCCATGGGAAAGCTTCTTTTGCTCCACTGGAGTGGAATAAGATATGCCAGTAGATGCAGTTAGATATTACTGCATCTGCACTAGAGGACTTCCAGCTTTAATTATGCTGATGCATTCTTTAAGCATAGAGCAGACCCAATTTTAAGCCTAAGGTTTTTTTTTTTTTTTTTTAAGATCTTTTAAGCAGGCAAGGAAATTAAGTTACGGTATCTACCCTGCAAATTTGCCTGTTTAAAAGGTTTTTCAGAGACCTTTACACAAACGTTTAAAGGATATATTTTTAGTCAGAGTGTAATTTGTCCTCTCTTGTACTTCTTGCATACTCCTTAAGTAGCCTTGTGCCAATCCCAGGCTTTATTTAGTTCGACTGGAATAAATTTGACTTCCTAAGAGTTTAAGAACTTCTCCTTTTAGCATGTGTGGGAGGATGCATTTGGCACATACAAACTGCCCCTGACCAAGGTCAGAAAGGGCTGGTGTGAACCCCAGTGACTTCAGGGGCAGTGGCTCACCCCTGTTTTGATGTTTTGCACCCTGCACCTCAATCTATTCTGCAGCAGCTCTGATGATTTGGGGGTGTCTTACCCATATTTCTTTCCTGGTCTGTCAGCCTGGAATTTTCCAAGCTGGTTCTCTAGATAAACCTAGAATTTCCCCCCAGGTTTAATCAAGAAAATGTGTGTGTCAAGTTGTTCTTCATCATCAAATTCTGCTAATAAATGCCAAGCTAAGGTAGGGGACAGTATGCTCAGGAAATTCCTAGTACATGTGTTTACAAATGAAATTTTAGCAGTGTAATTGATGTTGTTGCATCCATAACAATCAAGAAAGAGCTAGGGTATGGATAGAAGTAAAGATTTCTATTTATTTGGTTTAAAGTGTCATAGCTTAAATTACACCAGTTGAATCAACTAAGACTTTCTCAAAACTCACCTTTGCACATACGAAAATTTTCTCAGAAACCTGCAATTTTCTAGAAATTGCATGGATTGCATGTCCTGAACATAAAACCACTTTAGGAGGGATCCCTCCACAGCAAAATCATGTATTTTCCTGTCCCATATATTGAACTAGAATTGAAACACGGAAAATCTGTTTTGCAGATTAAGATATTCTTTCTTTTCTACATAATATAACTTAATTTTTAGGGACTATTTTTTATTTTAAAAGCTTCTATTGGTATATAAATAAGATTAAATTGTTCATCATTGCAGACTCTGGAAAGTACAAGTAAAAATGTAACAGGGAGGTGTCTTAAAATACTGTGCAAGGAGTCAAAATAGAAATGTTGCTTAGAGTTGAGCTTGCTTTCCTGTGCAGACCATGAAGCAAAGCTGTTGAGAAGAGAGAAAACTGCACAGTGAAGACTGAGCTAAAGATAAATTAAACTAATCAGGGCAAATTTGACCTAGAAACTGTGGAAGGAAATGGTGATAAAGTTTATTACCGAGTGCTTCAGCAAGGTAAATTCCGAGCGGAGCAGGAGCAGACCTCTGCTGATGGGCCCTGGGAACTGCACATCCCTGCAGACCTGGGCCAGGCCTGGGCAGCTCCTGGGGCAAAGGTGCCCAAAAAGCAGCAGAGCAGGGCTGATGGGTGTTTGCAGAGGAAGCTCAGTGGTGCTGGTGGCCCAGGGACAACTCTGCTGGGGCTGTCAGCCAGACTGGCCAGTGCTGAAAAGGGCTTGGATGTGCACCCAGGCAACAGAGACTTTGTACAGTCAGCACCAAAACACAGATCGAGCTTTGCTGTATTTTCATTCTAACTGGAAATGCTTTGGGCTCCTGATCCATAAAAGACTCTGGACTGTGTAATTTTGAATATTTCCTTCCCTGGAGGTATTCAAAAGCTGTCTGGACAGAATCCTGGGGATTGTGTCCTCCAGGAGATCCTGCTTGAGTAGGGAAGTTGGACTAGATGGCCTCCAGAGGTCCCTTCCAAGCTTATCCAATGTGTGACTCTGTGATTTTGTGTGAGGTGGCACTTACTCTTTCCTTGCAGTGCTCCTACACTTCAGGTTAAGAGCATGCCTGTTTGCTGTGCTCTGCTGGGCCTTGGGCACTGCCTATTCCTTGTGCAGAGCCACTGAGGAGTTATCTTAAATGGATCAGTGCCCAGTGCATGCAGGGCAATGTCCTGGTTAAGCTCCCCAATGTGTGAACTGCTGCAGCCAAGGCAAGTGAAACCAGACCCACCTCCACCCACGGGATCAGCTCTCACCCCAGACACGCCGTGCTTCTCAGGGTATAAAGCTTTGACTCAAAATTGTAAAGAATACCTAATGACCAAAGGTTTTTTCATTGCTGTTTTAGACAAGTGATGGAGCAACAGCAACAGCGCCAGGAATCTCTGGAAAGAAGAACCTCTACCACAGGCATGTATCAAATCGAGCAGATACAGACTGCCCCCGATTGTCTCCTCTTGCTGTTGTTGGGGTTTGTGGGGTGCTCTACAAGAGCTGGACTGCTAAAAGTGGTTATAGTTACAATTACATTTTAAAGATTAGATTTTCAGCTAGAGACTTACACACATTTGGGCATGGTTGTGTTGTTTTGCAGGCGCTCAGGGGCATGCAGGAGGAGCTAGGCAGGCTTTGCACTTGGCAAAACTTGTACAGCTGAGGGGCATTTTTGGTGTACCCAGGGGGCTTGTCCATGCTTCTTCCACAGCCCTGAGGAGAGCAGGTAGCACAGGCACCACAGGAGTGACTCTGTGTTTCCAGGGGATGTCAGCAAGAAGGGGTTGGTGTGCTGGATGTGCTCAGGCACTCCCCATTGCTCTGCAGCACAAAGCAAACTACAGCACAGAGGAAGCTACAGCTCCAGATGCTCTTCATTGGAGATTTTGTGATCATGATGTCTTCTGTGTGCTTAATGGAAAAAATATTTATATTTAATGAGCTTAAAAAAATCTTCTATAGCATATTAAGTTGCACTAAGTTGAGAGAAGAGATGACAAGAATAGTTTATAGCTACAAAGTATGGCTTTGCCTCTCTTAAAGGAGGCAGAGCAAGCAAGCCAAGATGGCCATCTTGTGTTTGGGCTTTGGTTTTGGGCAAGTTTTTTCAGTTAATCTGGCCACATAAGTGAAATGTTTTTCCTCGGCTGTTAAACTTAGTTTTTGACTAGAAACCAGCTCAGACACACACACATGCCTTCAGCGACAGAAGGAGTTGGACTCTTGTTTCAGCAGAGATTAGTGTGCTGTTCTGTTAGGGAATTTAGCCAAAATCCTGCTGTGGCATCCACAAGGAGCGGGCTGTGGCTCCGAGGGGCTGCTGGCTGTCCCCTCTCTGCCTGCGAGGTGGCCACCTCAGTGTTCAGCACTTGTCACTTGTCACTCGCACTGTCCCCGGTGCAAAGGCGATGCTCGTGACCCTGACTCAGATTCACGTGGGGCTCGGAGGAGCCTCGCTGGCACCAGAGCATGCAGCCCATCCCGTGCTGCCAGGGTTCTGCTCTGCACACCCCTGCAGTCCTGCTGAGGGCTGGAAATCCCCAAGCTGGTGCCTGCACCATCTCCTCTTGGCTTTGTTTGAGTTTCTGTTTGCGTTTACTTCACGGTTCCTTTTCCTCCGTTCCACTTTGCCTGGGTTTCGTTCCTTCCTGCGTACCCACCTTATTCTTTTCATTTGTCTTTTCTGTTCTTTTAGTTTCCACCCTTCAACCAAGCATATGCTCTCCCCCCTCTCATCCCCAGTCTCCTCCTCCCACCTCTAGTAACTGCAGTGCTCCTGCCCCTGGTGTTGTGCTCCCCCCACTACCTCAAGCCAGCGCTGTCTCTTCAGCACCCCTGCTCCCTGAGCCCGCTACTCAGTGCCCTTTCCCACCCCAGCAGAGAGCCAGAGACCCCCCACAATTCCTGCAGGGCCACTCGGTCTCTGAGCTGCCCCCAGCCCCAGGTTCCTCCCCTCCACCCTGCCCAAACGGCAGGACTGTCATGCCAGCCATCAGGAGAACCTCGCTGTCTCCACCGCCTCTCCATCCTTCCCATCTTCCCTTTCCCTCTCCCCAGCCTCTCAGGGGCTCGTCTCTTTCCTGCTCTCCTCAGTCTTCTGCTCCCTCTGCCACAAATGCAGCATCTCTGCAGAGGGGTGACATCCTGCAGCCCCGCGGTGCCACCGTCCTGCCCGCCATCCCTGTCCCTCCTGACAGGGCCAAGGCACAAGCAGGCTGGGAGACCTCAGCAAATGCACCCCTGAATGGCCATCCTGAAGAACAGATCGCTTCAGGCCCCCCTGGAGCCCAGGTGAAAAGCGTGGATGGCTCCTTCCTCCCACACCTGGGAGCTGCACCCTGCTGCCCGCTGCCCACCCTCGCCAGCCCCCCCAGCTCCTGCGGCCCGGCGCCCTCCCCGCCCTCCCAGCTGCCACCCTGCCCTGCCCAGCAGTGGTGGCAGCCCGTGTCACACTGTCTTCCGTTGCCTCCCCCCCACGCTGCCGTGTCTGAGGTGGCTGTGCCCAGGAGGAGCCCTCCTCACACGACATCACCAGCCACTGCCCACTTGAGTAAGTACTGATTCCGAATGGGTTGCGACCTGTGTGAAGCCTCAGCTGTTTAAAAAGCCTGGTTGGCACTGCCCCGACCAACAGAAAAAGGGCTGAGAGACCCAAAACTACTCCTGCTGTACGTGATTTCTGCAATTGGGGTGGAAAAATACCAAAATCACTCCGGACTGGTCCAGGGACCAGGCAAAAAGTAAGAATTCCAGAACCAGGACCCTGTAGATGGGTTGTTGCAGTGCATATTCCTACTGTATTATCCCAGACCGAGATTTTTGTCATTCAGCAGAGTCAAATTGTTTCAAAGAGCTTCATACAGAACCTATTTTCAGCTGGTCCAAACGTAGTGGATGAGCTCTTCTGAAGCTGGAGGCCAGGTCTGCGGTAGGTTTCTTGTCTGTGTAGGAATATTGGTAGAGGTTGAGATTTGTACTCTTTTTGTTAAGTGGTATTTCTGTTACCAGTGAAACATAGAACATGGATTTTTGTTTAAGATACCCAGAATCCCCTGTGGTTGTGCAATTTATTTAATTCAAGAAACTCTCTTCCTGGTGTTCACTGCATTTATAGTTGTGGGCTTGTCACTGTAACTATTCCAGCAAACCTTTCTCATTGAAGGCAGATCAAGGGCTTGGGTCTGGCCACTTTGTATATGGTCTTGATTTCTCCTGCCTACTTAAAGCTTGTGGAGTGAGAACAATCCCAAGTAATGCCTATTTGCAATGCAGAGTATATGTTTTGTGACTTGGATCTATTCGGGTTTATAACCACATATAATGCTAAAGCGGTGTGCCTAGAAAAGCAAGAAAACGAAGACCTTTCCTTTTACTTTCTGCTAAAAGTATTACTGTAACCACTGGAGGCTCAGTCCTTCAGCTGATATAAGTCCTTGAAATCCACTTAGCTCAATAAAGTTATTTTAAACTCACATCAGTCCATTATTTTGACTCAGTTCAATTTTTGCCTGAGGCTGGCCTCTAATTAGGTGGGTGTAGTTTTGCAATTACAATTAAATGCACCCACAATGAATTACTAGCTATTATGTTCATGAACGAAAGAGGGCTTGAAATGTTTAAAGTATTTCTAACAGCAGCTATGGTTCATTTCAAGAATGGAATTGGGAGTGCGAAATAATGGCAGAAGAAACCACAGAAATAAGGCAGTATTATAAGAAAACCTAGATAAGAAGAAAAACAGGCTGTTAATGTTAAGTATGGTTTCCAAATGTTTCTCAGTCAAAACCCACCTGTCTTTCAAGGTAACACTTAGTGAAAAGTGAACCTGTGAGTGTGTTCCAGGAGCAGCCTGATCTGACAGAGTGTACACAGGGAAATACCCCAGGGGAGGTGTATTTGTTCAGCTGAGCCGCTGCAGACGGGTAAATCACTGCAGTGGGGTTACCTCCATCAGCCCTCCCTGCAGGCTGCTGCTGAGAGGAGCCCTGCTGAACCTCGGGGTGCCTGAGCTGGAGCGTCCCCTGGTTATTGTGCAAAGCTGCCTGAGGCCACCCCTGACAGAAAGGAGGATGTGTCACTGCAGCCCACAATTCTCCTGGAAGGCTGAAGTTAACCAAAGTCCATGGAGTTTGTTATCTCCGTACAGAAAGCTGCGGGGGGAGCAGAAGAAAGTGAATTATGAACTGGGAAGCGCTGTGTGCATTCTGTTTCTGACACAGAATGAAACACTAGCCCAGCCTGGGAGAAGAGCAGGGAGAAGAGCAGGGAGAAGCCTGGCAGTGCCAGGGTCTCACAGGAGGACACAACTGCAGCTGACTGACTACTGATAGAACCTCTTCCCATCCTCCCACACCCACGGTGCTTCCTTGCACTGACCCCTTCTCCTGCAGTCCGGCCACGGCCTTGGGAGCGGGAACACGACCCCGTCTGTGGGCTGGAGGAGATGGTGCTCCACATCTAATTCCTCTTCTCTCTGCCTTTCAGGCCCGGCACTTCCACCTGGCCACCCCAGCGGTGCTGCTGTGATCCCTGCTTCATCTGGGGGGCCCCCACCTCCGCCGCCACCCCCGGTCCCTCCGCCACCCATGGGAGCTGCGCCCCCTCCGCCGCCCCCGCTGCCAGCAGGCGCCGGCCAGGGGGCCGGGGCTGAAGACGGGTCGGTGTCAGGGCTCGCAGCAGCTCTGGCTGGTGCCAAACTGAGGAGAGTCCAACGGGTAAGGAGGTGGCACTGGGACTGCCCGACGGGCTCTTCTCCGCCGTGGGAAAGCCTGGCACAGCTTGGGGTAATGGTCTGCAAACCCAGCGTGAAATGGGGAAACGCTTCAGCCTCCATTGGGTGGACTTGTGAATGTGAGTGAAGCTGAGCAGGAAGTGTTGGGTAGAGTTTGTGCTCTTCAGAACACACCAGTTAGGAAATGGCTGTGATTTCTCACGTTGCCAGGATTTCATTACTTCGACGTAGTCCACCAGTGTTAGAGTTTTCACTTGTTTTAAGTGGTTAAAACTACACTGTGCTTACAAAAACCAGTGTACGCTGTTGAGGCCTCATGTCAATATCTGTCCACTTAGGTTGCTTAACCATGCATAAACATAATTATGAATTATTATAATTATGTGGGTTTTTTGATCATTTGCCCATATATTTGCGTCACCCAGATGTGTCTTGGTTTTAGTAACACTCATAGTGGGTCTGCTTCCCCAGGCAGAACACATCCTACCTCTGGTTTCGGGCTGCGATTGTGATCGCTGTTCCCAACAACTGGGAAAACTGATCATTAAGGGCGTGGTTGTAAAGCCAACCTTTCATAATTCCAGTTTTGATTTCTCTCTTAAGCCAGAAGATGGTTCGGGAGGGTCCAGCCCCAGTGGGGTCTCTAAAAGCGATGCCAATCGAACAAGTAGCGGAGGAGGCGGAGGAGGACTAATGGAAGAAATGAATAAATTACTGGCAAAAAGGTTTGTACTTACACCTCAAGTGAGCCCCGCGAGACCTGCAGCAAACTGTGGAACGAGGCGCTGTCATTTTTGTGGTTGGCAGTGGGTGTTTCTCTGCAATTTGACAGGTCCTGCTTAGGTGTTGGTCGCCTCTATTGCCTGACTTTAATGGGAAAGTTGCAAAAAATGTTGCAGAAACAATACCCGGCAGGGCGGAGCTGCTGCAGCAGGTCCTGAAGCTTAGCACCTTCAAAGTGGGTGGTAAATACATCCCCTGGCCTTTAGCCATTTTACCAGATCTGTTTTCAAAGTTACTGTTTTCGGTAAGAGTAAAGAGCGAAAGGGACTTAGACAAATCATTCTTTACGCAGCACAGTCAGGATGTTGAGCCCAAAAATATAAACACAGGCTGAATAAAAGGACAACACCTTGGCAGGTAAATTGTTATTGGTTCTCAGTGTGTTTCAGACAGAGTAGCCAAGTTATTCTCCACTAAAGCAAGTTGTGATGTGATCAAGCTACCAGCAGGCAGTCGATTTTTCCAGGTTTTTTTTTCTCTTTCCCCCTAATTCCATCATTAATGTTCGTTCAAACTCCCAAGTTCCTAGCATAAGATGCTGTATTTTTAGATCTAAATTTTTTAAACTTACAAATAGTGAAAGAAAAGGATGAATAAAATAGTGAAGGGTAGGTACAGTTGTGGGGTGCACAGAGATGGTTTTTAAATAAGGTTATCTTAGTATAAAGACAGTTCCCAGCTCAAAAGAGCTGATTCCAACTTTCCTCCATGTCCTGTTCATTTCAGAAGAAATTCTGAACATGGACTGTGGATGTAAACCTACTATTACCAGGAGGTAAAAAAAAAAAAAAAAAGGTTGTTTTATTTTTTTTTAAATTGAGCGTGTTCAATACAGAAATCAGAGTTATGAGCATGGGATCTCAGGGGCCCTTTTCTGAGCAGTAAACCCCATGCTCAGAAATAGGAAATCTGTCTAATGCTCGGTAAGTAATGGAGGAAAAGATTTCTGAGAGCTCAGATGCTCTAAAATACCACTCTCTAGATTCAGTGGGTGCTGTGAGAGCAGCCCTTTGCCTCAGGACTAAAGTGCAAGCAGAAGAATGAACCCACAAACCGCTGCCATTCCCAACCTTGTTAAGTTTGTTGCAGGACATAAATCTAACACTAGTCTCCCACTCTGGGAAATATTTCCCTCAGTTAGATTTGTAATAATTACAACTTTTTTTTTTTTGTTAGAAGAAGAAGACTTCAAAAAATATTACTGATTGAATAAAATTATTAATGCAGTTGAACATCTGGAAATAATTCCCACAGAGCGTTGTGTCCTACAGACACATATTGCTCAGTTTGTTTGAGATTTTGTCAAATTTTCATCAAATCCTTCAAGCTGTGTATTCAGTGAGGCTTTTCTCAGAAGTCTTTCTTAGTCCTTGCTGAGATTTTTTTTTTCCTGTGAGCTGAATTTTCAGAACCAAGACTAAATGAGAAACCTGTCATATTGGTGTTTAAAAACATCTGCTTAGGGTAGTGTTCACAGGTGGGTAAGAGCAAAGTTCAGCACAACCAAAGTCCACATTAAGACTTAAGCTGCAGTTCTCCTCATGGTCTAAAATGGGAAGTTGGATGTCTAGACCATCAGCACCTGGCCCACTGGAGAACTCCAATAAATGAATAAAATAAAATAAATTAAATTAAAATAAATAAATAAATANATAATTAAATATAAATAAAATAATAATTAAAAAATAAATAAATAGGGGTTAAAAACCAATAATTTGGGGTTTTTTTCATCATCCTGTTTGGCTAATGCCCTATCTCCTGTCCCTTTGCAAAGGAGGAAAGCAGCGTCGCAGTCAGACAAGCCAGCTGACAAAAAGGAAGAGGAAAGCCAAAACGTAAGTGCAACACTCCTCCCTGTTGTGCTCCTGCAGGTTCCTTGTAAACCACACTCCTGTGCTCATTTCTGTGTCTGGCAGGCAGTAACAAGCAGTGCTGATCCAGGAGCAGATGTGCACATCCAACCCAGAGCTGAATGTGACTGCTCCCACCTTTCCTGGGAGCAGCACCCCATAAACACAGAAAAAGAACAGCTGCTTTATTCATAGGGGAGGCGCTGTCTAAACCAGGTTAACGGGCGCTCCTTCATGGTCTGATCCCAGTGTTGGAGGGTACAGGAGATTCTTGCCCTGTAAGGAGGTGCATTGAACCTTCTGGCTAGTTAACTTGAGATAAAGTTCATGGTTTTTATTTTGTATTTGAGGCTTCAGCTAAGCTGAAGTGGACCGTGAGCCCTGCAGTGTAACTTTGGATTGCCAACCTCCACACAAAGCAAGAATCAGCTCACTTCAGACCCCAGAGTGCACAGAGAACCTGTCTGGGGGAAGAAAGGGAAATGGTCTATTAACTGTCAGACCTTGCAGAAGTCAAATTATGTGTCCATGATACCTACTAAACTGAAATAGAATTTGGACAACTTTGGGGAGCTTTGATTCATTTCTCTTCCACAAAAGCAATTGTACAAGAGGTTCTGTTTGACTCAGGCTGTAGACTGAACTTGATGCAGCAATTTTTAGTTCAACATGCAGACGAAAACACTTTTTTACCAGTTGAACTGGTATGCATGGAAGATCTTTCCTGTTTCAGGAGAGGGCAGGATTTGCAGTGTCCTTTCCCCTGTGATGCTTTTCCAGGCTGCTGCTCATTCAGCATTCCTGTTGCTAGCCAGTTCCCTCCTGAAGGCTTTCTGCCACGGCTGCAAGATCATAAAGCATCCTGTGTGCCTGCACAGAGATGTTCTCTCCAAAGACAAAGCTGCTCAGTAGGAAATCCATTTAAAAAATGTAGGTCTTGCCCCAGGCAGAAAGGTTTGTAGCAAGAGCAGGAATAAGCACTTTTCACTGTTCCAAGGGAGAAAAGCAGCTATTTTTCGCATGTTCCTCAAGGGATGCTTCAAGCATGGAATTTGCCTGTTGAACCCGCTATGCAACCATTGCTCTTCATCTTGTCCCAAAGCTGGTTTTGAACCATACACTTGAAGATTAAAGGCATTATTTAGCTTCTAACTTTTCAGCCTCGTTTTTCTGTCCCTTCTTCTCTCTCCTTGAAGCTCTACATCGGTTTATATCCCCAGTCAAACTTTTCAATAGCACCAAACTGTTTAGAAAAGTGTTTTAGAGAGCATCTGTTTAATTTGTGTCTTGAGTGTGTTTCGTGTTCAGGGTATCTTCTTTCAAACTGGGTACAATTCCATTTTACAATGCAGAGCTGATGCTTTGCCTGAGCATGTTTTGAGGGTTGCTAGATAATATTGTCATGTCAGATACATGGATAATTGGTTTAGGATCTGTCACACGTAAATCTGAGATAAAAGAGTCCAAATCTCTGATGAAGTCTTCTAATTAAGAGGAGTCCTGATTGATTTAGTTACATGCTGTTAGTACGTGGACTCCTCTCGCTGGTACTGGTGGCTGTCCTGGGGTGAAAGACTGGGATCTGAGCAACTCTTCCTTTAGATGGCTCACTTTCCACATCTCAGAGAGTTTCTAAATTTGGGAAATGGATGCTTTGTGTTTAGGCAACAGCAGAAAGCACTTTAGAGTGGTTTCACCTGGTTTAATATATAGAGATAAGAGTGATTTGGTGTTATCATGAAAAGGTATCCATATTAGATAAAACAAAAAGGATTTATTTTGCCATCCTAAAGGGAGAGAAAAGTTGAAGTGTAAATGGCCTTGAGCCCATACCGTGGCAGCAGTGCCTGTTGGACAGGGAGGAAAATTGCTTTTGTACTACATATCTGCAGCTGTCTCCTGAGTGGAAGAGGACTCAGCACTTCATCTCCAAAACTCAGTAATATCCTCTTTTTCTCTCTGTAGGACGATGCTAGCACCTCTCCTTCAACCAGTACACGAGGCTCTGCCCAGCAGCAGCAAAATTCATCAGGTATTAATTAAGTTGAACTACTGGCATATTGTAGTTGTCTTCTTAATCTAGTCTTCTCCACCACCTCTAGACTCTGGATTCCTTGTCCCATTTCTGAGTGCAGCAGCAGTAACTAACAGAAAAATTCCCAAATACCTATTGTTTTAAAAACTGCACTCAGAAAGAAGAAGACTTTTACATGCTTCACAGTCAAGACAATTGCAAGGCAGCCAGTTTAGTTAGACATGTAGCTGAGGATCTGTGCCTTCAACATTATGCACCTAAATCTTTTAAGAGAGAAAAGCTGTATTATTTTACTTTTTGTAGTGTAGATGTCCTGATCTGTACAGTTGGGATTTGGATCTCAGACTGCTATTCTTCCTTAATCTAATAGTTTGTTGCAATAAGGCTGATCCTGAGAGTTCCTAGATGAAATTGTTTTTCCTACAATTAATTGAAATAACTGTATCTGAGTAGATGAGCTGCAAGCACTCACATTCATCCCTGCATGAGTCTTGGCTTTCACGCGTGCTGAAAGAAATCTTTCCCAAGGGAATGACTATTTCACCATTCCAGCTTCCTTTTGGAACAAAGCCATGACTTGTGTGCTTTGCAATGGAAGGGGAAGAAGCCAGGAGAAAGGTGAATGTAAATGAGATCTAGAGATTTCCTTGGAGTGCCTGAAATTCTTTTAAAAGGATTTTTAGAACGTCACAGAGGAGCAAATCCTTGCGTATAAAGTTGTCAAGTCTCTGAAACACTTCATTTCAGGAGGAGATTGGGATAGGGAACGCTTTCAGCAACAAGGGTTATGTAGTACAGCTTTTGGGAATGTTCTGTGAGTTAGAAGTGTACACAACATTAAATAAATTCTCAGTGGAGATTTGCATAGTGGGGTCTTACTGCCCTTTTTTAGATACACCCACATTTCCTGCCAACTATGCAGACAAAAAACCCAAGACTTCTTAACTTAAAATATAAGTAAGTATTGTACTGAATAAAGTAAGCCTTGCAGCAATTACCCTGTATTTCCTAATAGAAATTATTTATGCTTTTCCTCCTACTGTTCAGTTCCATTCCTTTTTAGTATTGTTTAACTATGTGGTCCCTAATTAAAGGGATCACTAAGCAGATTTTTGCCAATGCTTTCCCTGTAATGTAGGCAACTGCACTCACTCTGCAATCCCATTTTCCTGGTTCTTCCTAAGTTGCTCATCCTCACCGAACGAAAGCAGCCGCACAACACAATCAACTTCAGCATATTTTTATTTTTAGAGCAAAAATAACAAACTAACTTCTCATGTTTGTTTTTCAGACTCTGGGAAGAAGCCATGGGAAAGGAGCAATTCTGTTGAAAAGCCTGTATCTTCATTACTCTCCAGGTGAGCTGCACGGGCCGTCCCCGCGGGCGGGAGGCTCGCGCTGTCCCCGTGGCTCGCGCACCACTCACGTCTCGTTTCATTCCATTGCTGTAGAAACCCATCAGTGGTGAAGAGCTGTGAAGCCAAGAGCCCCACACAATCCCACGTGTCTTCTAGGTACTGGCTGGCTGCCTGGCTTCCTAACTGTCTTGGCTTGTCCTTTGGCTCATCCCATCTCTCAGTGTTCGTCTTCTGCCGCCTCTTTTACTCGTTCTCGTGCAATCTGCGGTGTCTGTCGCTGCACAAAGTGTGAAGGTGTCATGTCAGAGGTTTGCTCCCTGGAGACAGCCCCCTGCTCACTTGGGCATCACAGATGTTAATCAGTGATTAAGCCAGCATTTAAACCATCCATGTGAGTGTGAGGCAGAGACACGGGTCTGGCAGCGCTGTGCCACGTGGAAGGCACGTTTTGGAGCATCTTTCTACAGCAGGTTCAGGGTCACCCTGCCAATAGGTGCAGCTTGCATTGCCCAGGCTCTGCAGAAATTAAAAAGCAAAAGCAGAAATGATCTGAAGAGTTTGCAGCTGGGATAAGGGAAGTTACTCTTCTACCCATGCAACTGCAGTGGGTGCGTAAGAAAGGAGAGCGAAGCTTGGTGCAGTAAATTAATAAAATCAAGATGTAAAAAGGCCCAGCCACAGATGGGCTGCAAAACCTAGCAGGTGTCAAAAGCCAAGAAACCGACAGGACTCCAGAAGTCCTGTCAGTCAGAGCAGCCAAGCTTCAGGATCAGCACCCACGTTTTTAGTCACAGAGATTGAGTTTGATGTTGGACAGCTGAGGAGAGGTTTGCTTGCAGTGCTGGTCCAGGGGCACCCAGTGTGACTGGACACTGAGATGGATGGATGAGCTGAACAAGGAGGTTGAACACAGATTTACAAATGTTTAGTATTTACTGCCAAGAGATGTCCCTTATTTTACATTGTTAGGTATTCGACGGTGCTGATGGTCTGGAGAGAGATAAGTTGCCAATGGCAACTATCTGCACAGACTTGCTGCTTTGTTAAAAATGCTGCAACACGTTCTGCCCAAACATTCCGAGGGATGCATCAGTGTTACTATAGCAAAATATAGTTTTGCCAGCTTTCCTAAAACCAATGAAACATGTCGGTTCTAGGAAATACATGAGCTTCAAATAGATAGAAGAAGACCATTCTTTCTCCTTGCAAATGGGCTATTTAAAGCAGCCATCACATTTCAGTAGTTATCTTCTACAATGGCATTGCATCCCAGGAGGAGGAGTTTGGTGGGGAAAAATGCTTTCCTAGTTTAGCACGTGGAGTAGTGCTCAGTAGCAGTAGTGCTTGCTTGAAAGGCTTCTGTGGGGGAAGCAGGGCAGGTTCCTAAAGCTCTCACTGGTGACCTGTTTCCATTCCTGATCAGTCTGATGGTATTTGTACCTTTCTTAACTCCCTTAGCTGTGGGATGGTAGGACACATGTCAGAATTTCTCAAGAAGGGGTTGCAAGACCAAGCAACCCTCAGGAGCAGCAGCATCTCCACCAGCCCCCAGTTTGGGTTCAAAGATGATGGCAAAGTTATTTGAAGCCTTTGTATAGCATGGTTAGCTCAAATGTCTTAGACCTACTGACTGAAAGAAAAAGGCAAACAGCTTCTGCTTCCTTAATTTATTTTATCAGATGTCATCATGGCTCAGCCCAGTGACTAACACCGTGCAGCAAGACTGATAACACTCAGGTGCACTAGCCATTACAGCCAGACTGGTTTTGTTTCTGGGTCAATAAAAAATTACTCTGATGCACAACACTGTCAACAAACCACACTTGACTCATTCAGGTCTTCCAAGGAAAGGATTAGTGGGTTGTTATTTTCCCTATACTGTTTTTCTAACCTGTAATCTACTGTTAGTTTAGCACCCAGTGAAAGCCTAGGTTGCCAGGACAGGGCTGCTGTACAGAAAATGGACTGTGAGAAAAAAACAGACATGTAGCTTGCAACTTGTAAATGTCATAATAAAACAGTGTTCAACAGGCTTTATCCCTTCAGCATCTGCTGGTCTGAAATCACTGAGATTCCCAAGACCAGGAAAAGAAAGTTTAAAAAAAATTGAAAAATAAAAATTCGCAGCGTCTTTGAGGGTCAGGTTGTGCATTCAGGAGCAGTGCTGCTCTCTGGCTGCCAAATGCTCCTGAGCAGCACAATAAGGAGCCTGTGTCCAGCACTCCAAACACAGGTGCTGCTGCTCTGAGGTGGATTTCATCCACACCATCAGGCGGGTGCAGCTCAGCACACACTGCAAGGAACTGACTGGCTTTTTTATGCTTTTCTTCCGTTTCTCCAGGATGAAGCCAGTGAGCAGCAGCAATGATGTGGCTATGGATGCCTTAGATTTCGATCGGATGAAACAGGTGAGTGAAAATGTCATTTGCACTTCTAGAGATTTGGCCAGCTACCCATTTTCCCCCATGCATGCGCTGTACAAGCAAAACGGCTGTTCAGTCTTCTGATTTCCTCTACAACTAGGTGCCTAGAGAAGGGCTAGCTGGTGAGCAGCAGGAGAGCTCAATCTCACTGCTATTCCATCTTTATGTCTGCACAGAAATGTGCAAGTAACTGTGCCAGCACCTTCTGCATCCTGGCAGTGCAGACGGAGCTGTTAGTTGTGCTAGGCTCTGACCAGCAGTGGAGGTGGGGGACAAGCACAACCGTGTTAAACTTGCATTTTCTTCCACCGGTTAGAAGGAAATTCTGAGCAGCTGACTTGTGTTTTGTCTCATCAGGAAATATTGGAGGAAGTTGTAAGAGAGTTACACAAAGTGAAAGAGGAGATAATTGATGGTAAGAAAGAGAAAAATTATTATTTTTCTCATCTTTATGACTAATTTTCCATAGATAAGATGGTAGGAACTGCAGAGAGTTCCCTGGTGTTTTCAGACTTCTCTGAACAGCTCTGATTTATACACACATTTGAAGAACAAGCATCTACCTTATCTGAGCTCTGACCATAACACTGCATTTACAACCTTTATTATGCTGTGGATGAGCATTTTTACCACCAACCTATGAGAAATTCGCTGGCTGGTGTTTCTCACAGGTGGGAGGGTGAGAAAGGGCCTGCCTGTAGCCCATGGCACATCAATTTATCACGATCAGCAAGTGTGAAATCACTTGTAACTTGCCGGCCACCCAGGTCTGGGATGAGGAGGGGACAAAGGAAGCTAACTGAAAATCCTTCCCCAAAACCTTCTGTAGGTTTCCTATGCTTGAAGAGTTATTCCAGACCTTCACTCGATTTCAGCTTTCCAAATAGCCACATATTTTTATAATTCATTGAAAAGTACAGCAGCTGTACCAAATGTATCAGCACTTTTTTATAAATTGCTCTGCAGTTTACAGCTGAAGGTATTTTTCAGGGCCATTATTGAAATGTACAGCAAAATTCCCATTTGAAGGCCACCATTAGGGCAGACGAAGATGTATGTCCACACCCTGCACTCCCCACCTTAGATTCACAGGGAAGGGGAAAAAGAGGAGACTGTAAAATAGCTGAACTCCATTCCCTGTGCCCCTGCCCTCGATGTGTGTGCTCACAGTACCTCGAGGCAGTTTGCAGCTGCAGAGACCCCTGTCCATATGCTCCTGTCCCAGCAGCTTGGCCCTCAGAGCCTCCCTAGCTCATTCCAGTGCAAACCAAGGCATTCACATACACCACAAACGCAAATTCTCACAGCAGTACTGCAGTTTGCCAGCCAGCAGCTGACTGCTTACCCTGACTCATCCTTTTGCCCTCCACTCATCCTTTTACCAGCGTGTACTTTCTGCATTAACCCCTGTACTTAGCATTTTCCATCCCGCTGGGTGTGGCATTATGCACTAACTTTCTGGTTTGCTTTTCCAGCCATACGGCAGGAGTTGAGTAGAATCAGTACAACATAATGATTGCAAAGCATTGGGACGGTACTAAGAATGCTAGGAAGATTGGATCATTTCTAAGTGTACCAAGGTCATGCAAGATGGTGAGAGAGGACACCGGCACTGTCTTTGTTCTTACACCCTTTTTATTAGCAGACTCAGCACACTTTGAAGCTTGCTGCTGCCTTGGATTCGCTTCATTTTACAAGTCTTAATCTAAAGATTATTAAATTTTAAATTTCTGGATTTTTTAGATTTCATCTGACACTGCACATTGGATTTGTCAGCCTTTTTTGTATTTTGTATTTGCTTATTTAAATGTATTACCTTTCTTTTTAGTAGTAGATAAGAACACACGTGAACCATTTGCTTTTGATAGATGACTTCAAAGTAATTTTACTAGTAGTCTGCAATGTAAATGAAGATCCTTTGCCAACAGAAATGTATTGAGGCATCACCAGAAGAAAGAGACATGTTTAGTTGTCAGCCAACAAGTTCTTTGTCTCAGAGTTATCACAATATTAAAAAAATGGTACGTCAGTGCATCACAGTATCTGTGTTCATATTGGTAATAAACTGTTTATTGTCCACATGGCCCTGCCTTCCTTTGTTTGGTTTGTCCCTTGAGCTCCTGCACTTCTGGGTCACTCGGGGACAGAGGAAGGTGACTGAGAGAGTGTGGGGTGGCAGCTCTGCCTCCTGCCCTGCAGGGCACCAGGAGAGGGCTTCCCTCACCTGCCCACCCTCTCACATGGCTGCTGAGCACCCCCTTCTGCACTCAGGCTGCCGCCACCTCTGCCACTTCTTGCCAAAGTGACTGAAGGACAGTGGCTTAAGGCTCTTCTCAGGCCACCACCCCTGTCCCACCCCGTCTCCTGCCATCACTGAAAAAAACCACAGGTCCCATCATCTGCCCTGCTGCAGGTTTCCAGTAACAGAAGGGAGGTGTTTATGCAGAACAAGGCATTAGGTGGATGCAAACTGAAATCCCAGGCACAGCACTGCTGACTAGGGGTTTAAGGGGAGTCGTTTGTTAATGGTGTGCAGCTCTGGAGCTTTACTGGTACAGGACACTGAACATCTAACAGTGCATAGCCAGTCATATCATCCAGGCCATGCAATTTTTTTCCTTGACAGCCATTCTTCCCACCAGAGCAATCTTGGGAATTTCATCTTGACTTAGTCTGGAGCAAGCTTTGCGTGGCAGTCGCCTTGATACCATCTCCAGGTAACCTCGTGCAAAAGCCAAGGGATTGGAGTTCTGCTATTGAAACCTGGCAAGTATTTTCCAAGCTCCCTTCCTTTCTTCAGGCTCCCATAAAGATTCTGTTTTAAAGCCAGGCCCCGAGGACTGGTTTTGGGAGCAGAGCCTGGTGCAGCAGCCCAGGAGAGCCTGTGGTTGTCCCCGTGCTGGTGGAGCAGGCAGGAGGGACAGGAGAGGAGGAGACCCAGGAGAGGGGGCAGGATGGGTCCTGTTTGGCAGTCAGCTGTAAAACATTACCTGTTTCATTTTGGGGTGTTCTTCAGCACCCTTCAAAGCAACCCGAACGCCTTTTAGAAAGGAGTATTTTTCACAGTCTGGTTGTACTGTAGATTAAATATGGGAGAAATCTGAGTTATTAACCACAACAACAGTGAGCTCCAGACTGAGACTGATGTTTGTTAGCTGTTTAATGCCAACAGAAGGCAAGAGAGAGGGTGAACAGCAGGATAAAGATTTCCACATGGGAAGTAAAGCAGAGAGACACTGATGTGCACCACATTGCAACAACCCCAGGACCACCAGAAGAAGCCATTCCAGTATGAAGAACCTGGACAAGCATCAGTAACAGCAGAGATTAGAATGCTCTGTTGCATAAATCTCTTACAGTAGCTCATGCATTTCCTAATTATAAACCCATTTAATGGCCTACCTGATGATGGCAAGTACTCTTCATAACTGCTGCCCCTCAAGATCACATCCATTTGGTGAAACTCTCCCGTAATCCTAATTAAGGTTCTGGAAGCGGTGCTTGGCACGGTTCACATTTTCCCTCAGAACATGGCATTCTGCCTAAGGTCAGCAATTACCAGGTTGTACAGCCTGGGTATGGCATTGCCCCTGTGTTAGCTCTGGCCAGCTGCTGTAAATGGGATTTTCTTACTTTCTTCATTTACCTTTGCAGGCCTCATATAATTATGACATCATAAGGTGAAGTTTGCACAGAGCCACTTAATAGCAGTGGGAGCAAAGTGTGTGGGGTGGAAGGGGAAGCTTGGCTGGCAGGGGCAGGGGGGCACTCCTGGCATCGCTTGCACTGTGCTGCTTCCCATCCTGCAGCCTCAGTGACAGGGGTGTGCAAGGTGGCTCATTCCCAGCAGTGAAATTTCCAGCAGTGGATTTTCATTTCCAGCAGTGGCTCCAGCAGGGGATTCCCTCTGTGGCAGGCTAGGTTAGTAGTCCACAGCATGTGGGTGACTGGATCATGAAACAGCTGAGTAAGGGAACTACAGCATAAAGTCACTCATCAAAGAGGGTCGGGACTACAGTCAAATTGAGGAAGATAGTATAATCTTTATTGTGGTTTTTATATTAACTTATTAAGTTGGACAAGAGAATTGAGGAACAGCTACTAAAGACATGAGAAGTTGAATATGTGATCAGAGTGACAGCAAATCTGAAGTAAATTAATAAAAAACAAATTCCCCGGCATGAGCACTGATACAAAGAAGGTAAAGAAGTTCCCACCTGTGCCTCTTCCTTTGGGAGAGAAGCAGCTTTAATAATTAAGACATAATGTCTTAAGTATGTTCATCCTTCACTGAGGAACCAGGGAAGGCTGAAGTGCTGGAAAAAGCCCCGTTCTTGCTCTTCTTATCCAAAAGCACAAAACAGTACCTGTGAATAAACTGGTGCTCAGCCCCTGTATTACAAAGGATCTTGCTCTGCTGAGCAGAGCTGGGTATTTATTTATCCAACTGCCAAAATCACATGGGTGAGAAAAAGGGAGAAAGG
Source organism: Daphoenositta chrysoptera (assembly GCA_013397915.1). Classification (NCBI taxonomy): domain Eukaryota; kingdom Metazoa; phylum Chordata; class Aves; order Passeriformes; genus Daphoenositta; species Daphoenositta chrysoptera. The sequence continues at coordinate 457,422 of VZRO01004193.1, forward strand.
GGAAATGAAGGAGGAACCCAAATTGTAGCAGGTTAGCTCAGCTGCCTCGCAGACAGACTGGGTCACTGGATCCACTGCTGCTGAAGAAAGGGAAAAAATCGTGTTTAGTGAGGAAATCAGGCTTCCCAGGTCTAACCACATACTCTGAGGGACCAATGAGGCTGCACAATAATCCTTTTCTTTCTTACAGCCATGGATTTCCAGAAGAAAAAAAACCCAAATTCTTAGAGAGTTACAGGGCAGGAGAACCTATATATATATATATATATGTNCCCCAAATTCTTAGAGGGTTACAGGGCAAGAGAACCTCTCTTTGTCTCTCTTGTAATCACTTAGTAAGGACAGAAATATTTTGCCAGCTTTCCATGGTAGAGGGAATTTACTAGATGGCATCTGAATTCCATGACCCCCTCTGCTTGGAGAAAGGTTATGTTAATGTAATATAACGTATTAACATATTAATGTATAATGTTATGTTAATGTTTTTGATGATACAGAATTATTGAGGATAGCCAGAAGTTTATAGCTGGAGAGCACAGGCAGGAAGATTTTAGTAGCCAGCGGGGAGAAATAGATGAAGGTTCATGTCAATAGCACCAAGTAAGAGATACAGTGAGAGAAACAACCCCATCTCCATGTTCCAGGTACCTCCCCTTAACACCACCAGTGGCAATTTTACATAGCTGGAGTATGATGTGCTTCCCAAATGTCAAGTTGTGCCCCTTGAATGACAGAGGAAAACAATTACCATTATTCTGAAAGCAGTTAGGAACAAATACCACCATGGAGATGGAGACATCTCCATGTCTTCACGGATGTGTTCCCCTAATTCCCATGCACAGAAAGGGCTGTGATACAGAGGAGACCAAGAAAGGTGACAGTCTTGGCAAGGAAAAATTAAAACTAGAACCTTTCCTTTTCCCAGAGTACTTAGAGTAGGGAAGGGGGTGAGATATGTGAAGTTATGAATACTGTTGAAAATGTGAATGAGAAAGGAGCACCCAGTTCCTCCAGAGGCACATCCATCAGGGCAGTAGGTGGAAGACTAAAGAAAGGATTTCTCCTTGCCACAGTTCAGATCTGTCAGTTAGCTACAGTATTAGAATGGAAATTCATTCAGAAAAGGTTTAGACAAAGCCCTGGAATAAAGATCAAAGAGCAGCTACTAAAATAACATTACAGACGTACAAAAATATAAACATATTCCATTGCATATATAAAATCTCTGCTGTTAGCAATTACCAGAAGTGAGATATTAGACAAGACACTGAGCTAAGAGCACCCTTGTGTTCTCCAGAGAGTATCATTCACTCCTGCATGCCAGTCCTTGCTGCTCCCACAGTCCTGTGCACACAGAGCATCTACTTCCAATCTGGCATCAAGAGAAACCAGTCCTGAACTGCACACACGCATGCTCACACGAACACACAGCAAGCATTCTCCCCTGAGCAGGAAGCCAAAATTTGGGCTTAGGCTCGTGTGTCCCAGGAAGTTAATTCTAAGCCTAGACCAAAGGTTCGCCTAATCATAGCTCACTCTAGTTTCTGAGGGTTACATATACAAATATCCTTTATTAAAAAGTATCAGTAGTCTAAAATTGCTTCATTTTCACACTCGTCCTCTTGGCGTAAGCAGCATGCACCACCTTTAATTCAGCACACACAAAGATCCTTCTATTTCTGCAGAAAACTGAAGTCATGGCAATGAACAAACACACCCCACTGCAGCAGGCAGAGTTAGCTTTCCTTTGCCAGCTTGCACACTCTCTTCACCCTTGAATAAGGACCAAGAGTGTCATCAAACACAAAGTCCCACAGAACTCGAATCCAGGACTGGTGATGTGGGAGGTTATCATAATATTCTGCTGCAATCTTCTTCACCTGGAAGAAGAAGAGAGAGAATGAGAGAGAATGAGCTGTTTGGCTGCACAGTCAGGTGTGTTTCAACCTTCACATTCAGATCTGATAGCACAGCCATAACCTGAAGTTACTTGTTATTGCTTGTGAGCTTCTGAAGTTCAGCCAAAGAGATGTACTTAAATGCATTTAGATACTTCTTAGCAGATTCCTGATGTCAGTTTTGCCTCACAGTGTCATCATTTGAAAGACGATGGATCTCTGCCTTCACCCAGAACTATTTTGTCTCATTTCAGAGGTGGTGGGATCTCCACAACGAGATGCCTTATCCACTTTATCAATTGCCAAGACTCCAGCACACTGTATTTAAAGCCCTGTTTGCCACTCATAATATTCTTCTGTTGAGGGTTCTGGGTAAGGTTCTGGTTGTAAGGGAAAATTAACAACTGAGAAAATGCCAGACACAGCCTTGGCTACGCTTTGTTTTCTCTCCTGCATTCTGCTACCATGACACAAATCCAAGAGACAAGTTCCTCCAGCAGGCAAAGAAAATTGCTGGGGTGGCCTGTTCTCTGCAGTCTGATATTAAAAATACTGCGAGATTCATTATTAGGTCACAAGTCTAATAAAATTTCATCCCTGCTGTAATTCCCCAAGTCTTAAGACTGTTCTCATCAGAGAAGCATTGTGCATCATTGGGGTGGTGCTTGTAGTGGGAGTAAGGCCAGAACCAGAGGACAGAGAGGTTCCAAAGCTGGCAGGTTCAGGGGACTGTGAGGATTCCCAAATTATCAGTTGTTATTCCTGCTCCAGCTAGATGCTCTGCTCTTTGAACATGTCTGTGAAGCAGCAGAATCTGTTAACTATAATACACTTGCACATAACTGCTCGGGCAAGGTTTTACTGCAGCTCCACCTCCTAGACAAACAAAGCTCTAGAATAGAGTAGTTTGTCTTGCTGGACAGCATGACTTCTCTCTTTAAAAACCCTGCAGAATCTTAAAGCCAGCTACGCTGAGCACAGTGCAGAGTTCCAGTGAAGGGAGGAAGGGTTTTGCACAGAAATCACCCTGCAGGAAGAGGGTATCGTCACCACCCGAGGTGAAACGGTGGGACCCTAACACAGCATTGTGGCTTTGTGAAAAGGTAAGAATCCCAGTGAAAGTTAAATTATAAGATACTATGGCTCCCTGCTAATTACCTCATTAATTCAGCTTCCTAGCAGACACTTCTCTATGAGGTAGGTTGGATAATGTACAAGTCTTATTAAGATTTTTTACCTCTGTCCCTGCACCTTGTGCTTGTGGAAGATTCAGTTTAGGTCTGACTGTATTCTGTCTTTCACAGAATACTTCAAACTTCCTAATTATTTCCTTTATCCTGCTTTAAAGCATTGGTTCGTACTTCAAAGTAGTTAATTTTCGATGGGATTGAGACAATATCAGGATTTGTCCTTTGAAGGAGGAGAAATATGTTTGTTAATAACCAGAAGAAAAGTGATTTCCAGGTAGCAGGTAAGATCTCTGGAGATGCAGATTTAGTTTCCCATGCTCCTTCTGTAATCAGAAATAATTTAATCTGGATTTTGTATCCTCCCTTTTAGCAGCTGGGTAATTGAAATGGCCAGAGGATGAGAGGGAGGACCATTTCTACAGTAAGCTCCCTTGAATGAAGGCTACTCATGAAGCCTGATGCAAACATAAAGTGGGGCTCACATATCCAGCTCCAAAAGTTTCACTCCAGCTCTGACATGGTCACTTCCTAGCACACAGTTGCTTAGACCTTCCCTCCCACCTCCACTTTAGAAGTTCTGCCTGAATTTTGCCTTTCAAGTGCAGTCCAGCCCTCATCTACACTACTCAGGTTCAGATGGCAAGTCTACCATTCCTCTCTTCTCCAGAGCCCCATCTATTTCTTGCCCCCTGAACCAAATCATGTTTTCTTAGGTAGTTACATTATTCTGCAGGGCTCTGACCACTAAAAGAGCTTCAGGAAGTTTTCCTATATTGCCCCTTGCACATGGAAGTGGAAGGATGGAGACTCAGATAAACCAATTCAGCTCCTAGGAAGAATGTCTGGCTCCAAAGGCTGACTGAAAAGCAGTTATTAAAGTTATTAAAAATGGCTCAGAGAAGAGGCAAATAAACAGCCTGCCTATGTTCAGCCCAACAGCTTCAGCAAACATGAGCAGCATCTTGTGCAGGAAGGAGGCACCACTGGCACCTTTTGGCAAGGTCCCTGTGCTCTGGGCAGGACAACCATACGGGTTGTACAGAAACAGTGAAGAGGGGAAGGTGAAACTGCAACAAGGAATGGAGAAAAGAGAAAATGTAATGATTGCAGTTAGACGGGGTCTTCTGAAGGATTTTCTTATGGAAAAGAAAGAAATTTGTTAGATACATGTTCCCATCTTGCTATCACATGGCAGAAAGGAATTTTAAAAGAGGTTTCTCTTTTATAACAGATCTACACAAAAGTTTCCCAGCTAAAACATCTCATTTTTCGTTATTTCTTTCAGCATCTCCATACGTAAAACAGAATTATCACCTTATCTACCACAAGATCTGGATACTGGGAAGGCAGAAAGTAATTGGAGTTTAAGGCAGGTTTCCTTTTAAATGCAACATCATATAAGGAGTGGCTGAGGGAGGTGGGGTCATTTAGCCTGCAGAAAAGAAGGCTCAGGGGAGACCTTACCACCCTCTACAGCTCTCTGGAAGGAGGATGTAGCCAGGTGAGATCAGCCTCTTCTCCCAGGCAACAAGCAGCAGGACAAGAGAAAAAAGCCTCAAGCTGCACCAGGGGAGGTTCAGGTTGGACAGCAGAAAGAATTTCTTCACTGAGGCTTGTCAAACACTACAACAGGTGCCCAAGGAAGTGGTGGAGTCACACCCCTGGAAGTGTTCAAGAAATGACTCAACATGGCACTTCATCCTATGGTTTAGTTGATATGGTGATGGTAGATCAAAGCTTGGACTCAGTGATCTTGCAGGTCTTTTCCAACCTTAATGATCATATGACATCCATTAAGTATGGCTGAGGCTGCAAGAGTCATCCTCATTCTGGTTACAGTACAAAACCTGCAGATGGCAGTTTCCAGGTAGGAAGTTTTGTGGCCAGATCATAGATTGTCTCAAAGAGGTAGCACTGTGATTAAATATTTCAAAATCTTGCTCCTCAAGCTCTCCATATATTGCATTGTGGGTGGTCCTTTTTTTTCAACTTGTCCCCACCTTCTTCCTCACAAATCTCAACTGTAAGTCTTAACTCATTGCTAGTTTGTGAATGGAAATTGCAAAAGAACTGTCTGAAATTCAAGAACAGCAAGTGCAGGGTCCTGCACCTGGGGGGGAATAACAGGAATAGCACAGGCTGGGGGCACCCTCAGCTCTGCAGGGAAGGATATCGGGGTCCTGGTGGACAACAAGCTGTCCATGAGCCAGCAGTGCCCTGGGGGCCAAGGACAATGGAATCCCGGGGTGCATTTGGGAGAGCACTGCAAGTATGTGCAGGGAGGGGATCCTTCCCCTCTGCTCAGCCCTAGAGAGGCACATCTGAAAGCCGTGCCCAGTCCTGGGCTCTTCAGTACAAGAGGGACGTGGAGAAAGTCCAACAAAGGGTGACAAAGCTGATCAAGGGACTGGAACATCTCTCTTATGAGAAAAGGCTGAGCTAGTTCAGACTCAAGATACGACAACTGAGAGGGAACCTCACCAATGTCTATAAGGATCTGGAGGCTGGGTGCCAAGAGGATGGATCCAGGCTTTTCTCGGTGGTGATGAGCAATGGGACAGGAGGCAACAGGCAGAAACTGATGCCCAGGAAGCTCCAGCTGACCATGAGGAAGAACTTCTTGACTGTGCAGTGACCGAGCACTGGCACAGGTTGCCCAGAGAGGGTGCACAGTCTCCCTCAGTGGGGATAGTCAAGAACCATCTGGACACAATCCTGTGCCATGTGCTCTGGGAGGACTCTGTTTGGGCAGGGAGGCTGAACCAGATGACCCCATTGCAGTCCCTTTGAACCTCACCCATTCTGTGATTCTGTTATCAGGGAAGGATAACAAGAGCTTGCAAAGTCTGCAGGACAATTACTGGGCACTTGGCACCCGGTATATTGAGGCTTTTCTTCAAGTAGATCAAGGTGGCAGGATTAGAAATCATCTTTTGGACTGAAACTTTTGTTCTGGCCCTGTGCTTGTAGAGCAAACTGACAGGACCCTAATCCTAGTCCATCATACCTGATAGGCACAAAAGTTAAATGCAGCCTGGTATTTCATCATGGCTGTTACACACTCTTTGTCCTGGGGCTATATGGAAACTACAGATCCTTATGACACAAAGCTGCAAAATTACATTTAGAAAGAATGCTCAAAGGCTTATTCAAGAAGTTCCATCTGTAGTCCTACATCCCCACCACAGGGTGGGGAACGCTCAAGCTAGCCCTCCTGGCCATCATGGGGTTAATGAAATCAGCAGTTCAAAACCAGCACATCTACCATGTTTTCCAGTCTTGTCTGTCTAATAAATCTGGTTTCATACCATGACTTTTCCTTTTCCCACAAGCTTAATGAGTAACTAGTTTGCCTCTGGTTAACACTGCTGCTTTTATTGCAGCTTCTAGGAGGAGTAGAATCCTCCTTCTTCTCCAAACTCCTCTCTGCCTGAGTGTACTCAGTCCTACAGACAATGAAGAATGGATCTCTTTACTCATCTGGTAAACAATGCACTATTTTATAGTTATAAGACTTCGTTCAAAGACTAATTTAGTCTTAAGCCTACAGGGTTTTTTTTAGAGCAGGTCCTTCATTGCAATGTTAAATTTCATGGTCTCTTGTGTAATCTCTCATTATACTAGTGGGACAAGTTCTTACTGCACGCCCATGTCACTCATCTTTAATATCCATAAGCTTATGAGCAGAGCCTAATTCTTCCTCTTTCAAATCTGTCACAGTCCTAGGGTAAAGGTCTTTCCAGTGGCAAACACATTACTCAGAACGTTCTGAATGACACACCTGTAACAAAGGACAAAGCTGAATTTACTTTCCTGATAAGCAAGCTGAAAAGCCAGTTACTTTCCAAGATTAAGATCCAGTTATTCTCAAATCCTATTTCTCCCCTGCTCTCAATCATGCAGTATAGATCTTTAAAAATAGAAATCTTTATTCCACTTTTTACTTGCCAATAATTAAAAATAAAAATAGTCTCGCTGAGAGGTCATCCATATTACACAATGCAACTATTAGAAGTTCAAGTGTCTAAGAGTCTAAATCTGAAAAAACCAGATCTTTGCTGAGTGAGGAATTTGCCAGGAGGTTAAGCAAAGTAGAGCAAAGTGAGGTTTCTCACCTGCTATGAAATTCAAGATTTAAAGCTAATCAGAGAAGATCTGTTTCCTTATCTCTTTCCACCAGAGAGTTTCTCATTTTGCAGAAACGAGTAACCAGCTGGTTTTTATGGTCAAAGGATTTTCTACAGTAACTGTTTTGCCAAAGAATTTTCACTTTTTAATGGAATTCTTACTTGTAATTGATCGCTCATTAGACTTCAAGTCTTCTGTATAGTTCTGTCAGGCAACAGTGATTGAAAGGCTGCTCTCTCCTTCACCAGCAGGGCGAGTCTCAGTTGCCAAAGAGCAAAACACACGCAAACACAAGCCCGTGAAATTCACTAATAACTCCATCCTCTTTACACGGGAGGGCAGACACTTCCAGCTGCTGCGCTGCCTCAAGGAATGAGGCTGAACTATTTGTGGTGTGGGTGGAGAAGAGCTTTTCAGGTCTCAATCAGGGCTGGAGCAACAGTCCCAGCAAGTTCAATTAGTCACTCACCTCCCTTGTGCAGGATACCGAGCTAACCTCCTCCTCTTCTATTTACATTCGGGTAATCTGAGTATCTGAGCCCATCTAACAAGTTTGAACATTTGGAACCAAAGCTAAGCACATGCACTTCCCCGCTTGCGGCTTAGGGGTATCAGTGATGGGAGTGCCTCACAGGAGAACTTCAGATCTGAGTCTGGGCTGCTGTACCAGCTCCTCTGGGGATGGCCAGGGACAGGCAGCATCTCCAGACAGACCTCCAGCAGCGAAGGAGGTGACTAAAACACAACTGCAGGCTGTATAGCGCTTCCCACACTCTTCCACAGGAGCAAATCTCTGCTTGATTTGAATCTCCTGGCAGAGAGTGTTTCTGTGGTGCAGAACACAGCAAGGTTTGCCATCACAGAAGCTGCACGTGGGGAGGTCTCAGCTCCTGAACCTCAGGCTCCTCAGCTCTACCTCCACCTCCAAGGACAGATCGTGCAGCAGCAGCTCCCAGCTTTGCACCAGCCCAGAGAAAGATGTTTCCTTCCTATTACATCAGAGAGTTTGTGTGTAGGAATAATCCTTCGAAGTCACGTACCTCTAACACCGCGAGCACCTGCTGAGGAACCCCCGTGTTAAAACACACAGGAGCAGCTACATACCTGCAGGGAGATTCAAAACCATTCCTAGACACCTGGGCTTTGCAAATTTGATTCCCACAACTGATAAAACATAAACAAAAAGGGGTTTGCCTTTCAAAGGAGGGAAGCCACAGCACTTTCCCAACGACAGGCCGAGCCTCCTGAGTTTCTGTGGGTGGGGCAGCAGAGCTAAAAGGAGTCACAGAGTGCGGCTTTATTTTCTAGTGCTATCTGTGTCAGGCTGGAACATGCCCCAAAACTTAGGTCATCTCCAAAACAGAAGAGCTTTTCTTTGATGTTAATCAAGCAATATCGTTAGCAGATTGATCATTAGACAAATTTTCATTAGCAATTGCCACCTGCCTCCCTTTAGATGGGTCTTTAAACTTTCAAAGAGTTGAAACTTGGTGGCTGGCAGATGTAAATCGAGACATTTAAAGCCCTGTTGGAGGATTTTATCATGCAAAAGGTATTCCTCAAGCCCTCCGAAGCTCAGATGTTCTAGTTTGCATAAAATTAAATACTATTGCAGTTTGACAGCTGTTTCTCTCAACCTCTGGCTTAAAATTAGTTAGAAACAAGCCCAAAAACTGGGGGGATTTTTTCCTTTTGTTTTTTCTTAAATTCATCAGTTGCTATGATTTGGAATGTTTCCTTTGAGGCAGTTTAGCAGCTTTCACAAAAATCCAACTCACTCATGCAATCCTTACCATGGGCAGTCTGCATCCAGGGATGCTGGGGAAGTCATGATGCTCCATGTGGTAGCCTACGTTGAAGGTGAGCCAGTTCAGAGGTCCGTAGTAAGAGTATGTCTCATACCCTTTCAGGAACATGTAGTGCTCTGCTATGAAGTGCCCAGAAATGGGATGAAAACCCAAGCAAAGGATTGTGCCTGCTATTAAGTAAATAATCGGTTTGAGCCCCCACAGGGAGTAAATGATGAGGTCGACAGAAAACTGGACCAGAGCGTTAAGGATTTCCATCCTTGTAATTGCTTTGGGGTTCACATAGAGGGGTCTCAGGCTGTAGAACAGGGGCTGCAGGAAGAGCCAGAGCAGCTTCCGGAGCGGCGTGCAGAAAAACCAGCCCTCAAAGTCCGTGGGGATGTCCACGTCCAGGCGGTCCCCGCCCAGGTAGCGGTGGTGGTCAATGTGGTATTTCTTGAAGGAGGCAGAGTAGGGGATGCCAATGGGCAGGTTGGCAAAGACTGCAAACCATCGGTTCCACTTGGCCTGCTTGTTGCCAAAGGCCACGTTGTGGGAAATGTCGTGGATGGCCAGCGTCAGGGAGTGGTTGATGCACCCCCCAAAAGCATAAGCCCAGAAGAATATCCATTTCCAAGATAAGTCTTTCACCAGGTAGCACGCCAGCAGCTGCATGAAAACCATTCCAGATACAATCCACTTTAAATGTGGATCTGGTCCCATCAGAGTCTTGATCTCTGGATATTTTGCTAAAGGAAAAAATGCAGAGAAAAACTTGGTTAGATCGTAATTAGGTAAAGACAATCACCACTGTGATGCTCGGTTTTTTATCACACTACAAGGCCCTGGTTTTATAAAAAGCTAATTTCAAAATAGGGTTGCCACTATGGTGAAAGTTTTACTAGTTCCAGCATCATGTCCAATTGTGATTGATATTGATGTATATATATTATATTATATATATTTATATAGACATATAAAAAAAAAATACCCTGATGGTCACTCTGTGGCATCATGTGCCTTCCCCACAATGAGTATTGCTTCACAGTGATGAGTAGTAGTATGCCAAACCCCACAGGACTTAAGGTGTAAAAACACTTTCTGTCATGTTTTAAACGTCCTTTTGTATTTTGCTCAGATCAGATGTTACTTTCCACAAAAGGGATACAACTGCCTTCGGTGTAGCCCTTTCCACACTTGTTTCAAACACACAAGCAGAGGAAAGAGCTGAGCAACAGGCTCGCCAGGTTCTGCTCTGTGGTTAGATGACAAACACAGCATTTAAAAAAAAATTCCTAATTATTTGAGTGTTTACCAGTGCTCACAAAACATCCAACTCCTCACACATGGTAACATCACAATTAAGTCAGTAATATTATCAGGATTTTGTAAAGCGTGGAAAATTTTCCTCTGTTTCCATGTCATATACCAAAAGTAGGTATAAAAGCCACACAGATAATCAGCTTACTGATCTTCAGTTCCACCAGCCATTCATCTGTCCTTTAAAAAGAAAATAAGATGCAGAGTACAGCTGAGTCTCTAGGTGCTGTTCATTGATTCACATCTCCTCTTTGTGAATCCACACTTCCCATTTCCAGAATTAACTTGCACATGATTCCCTCTGCTTTTAGCCACCTGCTGCCCTCCCTCCTTTAACTCATACTTTGCATTTCTCAGTAATTGCAGCTCACACAGATAAGTGCATAGAGAAGTCACTCATTCTAAACCCTGAGGTTACACAGTGTGTCCCTGTGAGTTTCATGGGCCCATTTTATGAACAGAAAAGTAAACATCATCTGACTGTCACAGTATAATACCAATACAATAAAATCAGGTTACAATGATGTGCATCCATGCAGCTGTGTATTCTAAAAACAAATGCTGGAGACAATACATGTAATTTATGTGACCTTGAAAGCTGTGGGAGATGCTGAGTGCTGGATGCAGGGAAGGTTTTTGTAGAAGCAAACCATGAGAAGTTTGCAGAAGTTCAAAGAGATGAAGTGCTCCTTGAGGAAGCAGGCTGACGTGGTCATGCTCTGCAGCCATTCTAACAACCTTCGAGCATCTTGGCCAACTTCAGCCCAGTTGGACAGAAATTAGAGATTACAAAGATTAGGCAAGTGCTGTGGAAGGTGAGGATAAAAGAGATATTCTCAAATCTTCTCAGGACAAGAAGGCCAACATCGCCATGAGGAGTATTCAGGCAAGAAAAGGATTTTCTAAGTGGTGGGAAAGCTGTAGTAAAAGTTTGTATCTTTCTAAAGTCAGACAAATTTTTTTCATAAAAATCTCCAGAAAGTCCAGGGGTTTTTTTGTTTTGTTTTGCTGTTTTGTTTTTGTTGCTGTTTTCACCATTCTTGAAATTATATTTTTCACACCAGAAAAGTTAACATGCCAGAAGTTGTTCTCTGGTACCTGAATAGGTACCAAAATTTTACACTAAGTGCTGCTTATGCAAAGTTCACTCTAAAGTATAACAATATAATGACCTGGTCAGAAAGGCTGCTACAGACATGCAGTTTTATGCAGCTTAATGTCTTTCTTAGGAGCATCTGTCCAAAAGCCAGAAAACTCTTTAATAAATCAAGCCAAATATTGTCACATCAGGCAGCTGGTAGAGATGAGTTACTGCAGTCACCAGAAGAGATGAAATGTAAAACGACCAAATCCGTTCCTCAGCCTTGTCAAATTGAGGCCACATTGACCTCCAAAACAAAACAAAAAATAAATTTTAACGGGATGGGAAAATTGCTTAAAGACGCTTTATACTGCCATTTGAGAATAATGGAAGTTTTTGACCTATTTCTCTCCGTGGCAGCCAACAAGGACTGCAGATTCCATTTAAAAGGAGCAGAGCACTCGCTGCCAAATGGCAGCACCAGTGTGTGCAAGCAGCAATGCAGGCAGGTTCCACTTATCACAGGTGACAGCTATTGAGTAACTTGGCAGGGTTTAATATTAAATTCTACACATGATTAACTCCTCTCCAACAGTAAATTTTTGCATACTAGTCCAACCACAATACTGTGTCTGTTTATCATTAATACTGATAAAGCCATCCTGTTTCCATGGCATGGAAAAATTCCAGGTTTCTCCTCAAGGAGAAAACATGGTTTGGGCAGGGGGGTGGTGCTGGTGAGCTCACTGGAGACTAAAAGCTCCACTGGTGGAGTAACCTGCCAGAGACCTGTTGGTTTGGGAATATTTTAAATGCAGAATGTTGAATGCTGACCCTTTTCAAACTTGAGGCCAAGCACTCTCCAGTGAGACACATTTAACAGCAGATTAAGTGATCCTGATGACTGCAATTTATGTATAATGTGCTGACACAGAGGTGTGATAACACAAATTTTGATCTCATTTTTCCCTCGTGTTCATGCCTTGCAGTTAGCTGAAAGAATGCTAGTAAGGCAAGAGCCTCACTTGCTGCTGAAAAGCCTGGACATCCCTGCAAGGCAAGTCCCAGTGATGGCACCAGACCCAATTTCTCACTGATGTGACACCACATACTTCACACTTGCACGTTTTGGCACACATGGGATTTGGGAGCAAACAAGAGCAGGAGCTGTCCACAGTGACAGTGGAAATGGAGGTTTGAAGGAGCAGCAGCCATGCTCACATCCATGAGAAACTAGTAGTAAAAAGAGAATAAATATAATTTCTTAATTTTTCTTTCTCTTCACCCCAAGTGCAGCATACTGATATAGTCAAGGTGGACTTACTCCTCAGTATAAGTCGCTTAGAAGGTTTGTTAAAGGGAAGGAGGAAAAAAAAAATCTGTGATACTGCTGTCCTGGACTACATTCTATTGGCTATGAGTCCTAGCCAAAACAAATAAAAGAGACACCAGGCACAGGATGTAAGATTTACTACTCCATGTCCTATGCTGGTATTTGTACCAAATAAATAAACAAAATAAAAGGGGACAGATTACTGACATTACAGTAGTTTGCCTTGTAGCAGCTCAGCTCACAAACACATTTGTAAAAGCACAGCACGCCCAAGTCCTCAGTGAAAGACATGGACCAGCTGGAGAAGGTCCAGAGGAGGGCCATCAAAATTGTCAGAAAAATTGTTATTAACAAAATGTCAAACAAAATTAAATAATTAATTAAAAGATTAACAAAATTAAATTGTTAATAACAAAAAATTGTTATTTCTCCAATAAGGAAAGGCTGAGAGAGCTGAGAATGGAGGCTGTTCAGCCTGGAGAGGAAAAGGCTTCAGGAAGACCTTATTGTCTTTCAATATTTAATGGGGAATGATGGGGACTGATGTTTAGGTGGGCTTGTTTTTATAGGTCAAGGGGTCATGGTTCCAAGCTAAAAGAGGAGAATTTAATCGAGACATAATGAAGAAATTTTTTTTAAATGAGGGTGGTGAAACACAATCACAGGTTGCCCAGAGAGGCTGTAGATGTCCCATCCCTGGAAACACTCAAGGACAGGTTGGTTGGGGCTCTGAACAACCTGATCTAGTTGATTATGTACTGGTACTCAAATTATGTTATGATTCTATAATTCAAACAAAGCACAAGTCAGGACACAGGTGGGACACACAGAGGACAACATGCATGACAACACCTTCTGATTTTTCACAGCCTCCTAGCCCCGCCAGCATGCAAAACACTAAACATTTTTGGCCTAACTAATTACACTGTAGTTTTATACGTCCACTGTGCAAGGACAAATGTCTTAATCTTGTCTTTGTCACCCACGAGCTTCTAAATTGCTTGGTGCTAGCTGGTGCAAGGGCAGTGGGTGACCCAGAAGTGGCCCCCGGAGGGGAAGCACCGCGGTGGTGCCGCCCTGCCGGTGTCAGCAGAGCTGGGTGATGCCAGCACATCCCTCTGCCAGCAGCTCTGACCTGTGTGCTTACCTTGGGTTACCAGCTAGTTCACAGTAAAGGGTTGTAGGGATACCAGAAAGAGGGCTTCCAGCTCCTTCTGAAACAAAAAAACTGCAACTTGGGGTAAGCTGAAGCCTTCGGTTGCACTTAATACGTTTCCCACAGGAGACCAATACCTAAATCAGTGACTTTCTGCCCTTGTGATTGATTTCAAAGGTGCTGCCCACGGGGAATTGGCAGGAGCACTGGGATGGCAGCTCCTCTGGGTGCACCCATCAGAGGACACACACATCAGTGGCAGCACTGTGCCCACACGCTGCAGCAAAAGGGCAAACACAGTTTCTTTGCCAGAAGCACAAGTACTTCAGAGCCTTGATTCAAGCTATGGAGATAATATGTTGCATATTTCAGTAGGTACAACTTATCAGAATTTTCATAAATGTGAGGTTTAAAAAGGCAACAGAAGAGACAGCTGACTACAGAAGAAATAGCAGATTAATCTCTAAATCAGAGAGCAGAGCTGGAAGCGGTACTCAGATCAGCTAAATGCTAAAATAAAATGGATTTTGGCTTTTTAGTTTTGTTCTACTCCTCCCCATGGGCTAACATCTCAGGCTTTCTACAGGATAAAGCACATATAAAACACTTGCACCATCTCCACTCCAAAATAACTTGCCAAATAACTAATTACATCATTCTTAAGCATTCTTGGATGTTGGATCATATTCAGATGCTCTTGGGCTATCCTGAGCAACACTGATTCAGCTCTCATCCTCAGCAGCAAACAAGTGTTCCTGTGAACAGGATTCCTGTTCCTAAGGATCCTGTGAGGCAAGACATTTTCTGACCAACCTGCACTAATTTTATAAAGTTAGATCCAACCCATGGCACAAATATGATCTCACTCTTCCCATGTCACAACATATTGCTCATTGCTTGCATTTGGGAAATTGTTTGCAGGTGAAATGACCATACATTGTATGCTTATGGTGTTACCTGCATTTAAGCAATGATTTTTTCATCTCTCAAAAGTGAAAAGCCGTCAGCACTTCCCACTGAGCAAGACCAGTTTCTTCAAGTCTTTCAGTCCAAGAAATCCTTACCAACAAAAAAAAAATCCTGTTTCCACTAGATGTCCTCTCTATATTATATCTCACTCTGATTGCATTTTTGTAACTCTACAGAAAGTCTAAGCAGATCCAGATGAGAAAACTTTTCCATCAGGAAGGTTTTGACCAGGTCTCTCCCCAACAGAGCTTACTGCAGCATTACACAAATCCCAGTCCTGACACAAGGCAGTAACAGGCTTTTCATAAACAGGGCAGCGAGAGAATAGCAATGAAACAATCCCATTTCATAAACCGAAAAGCGTGAATAACGTGTTCAGGAACATGTATAACGTGATCAGGGTCGAAGTGCCAGCTTGGCAAGAGATCTCCACTGGAGCTCAGGAGCAGTTGCACCCAGACAGCACTCAGCACAAGCCAAATTTTAATACCTAGATACTACACAGAGATAAGAGAGAAAGTACCTCCTCTCCCTGGTGCAAAATGTTGATCTATTTGCTGGTGTAATTATAGCCATTAGGGATCACAACCCTCATCTTTGTCCTGCCACAAAGCCACTTTCCAGCCAGCCCAGTTCATAAACACAGCTCACAGCTCAACTGGGACCAGTTGCCCAGAGCAGCTGGGCATGGCCCACCCCTGGAAGAGTTAAAGGACAGGTTGGATGGGGCTCTGAGCAACCTGGGTGTCCCTGCCCACGGCAGGGAGACTGGACTCACAGACTTCTCATTCAGATGCAGTCACCAACTACAAAACTCCTGCAGACACCTGGGCTGCTAACTCTTAATCCAGGATAAACGACTTTGGGATGCACCTTTTTCACCTCCCAGATGCTCTACAGGAACATATTGGGGCAATAGCCCAAGAAACACCACTTATGTAGAAAGAAACTGCCTTACGTGTTTGTCAGTTTGCCCGGTTTTTTTCCTAATAGGTAATTTCCATTTGCATTCAAATCCAAGTAGCCACGCGTTAGAGAAACCCACATTTTAAAAAGCTGCAGCCCAAACAGAGAACAATCAAGTTACAGTGCTTAGCAACTAAATCATTAACCTATTGGGAAGGAAATACTTCCTCTACCAGCATGGAATGCTGTCCCCAAGGCATTGCTGTATACAAAAATGTAAAATGCATGGATTTTTACAGATATTTGTTCATATGTATGTAGGATTCTTACTGTGTACTCCAGCTTAATAGAGACACTAAACATTTCAGTAACATTTCAGTGTGGGTACTAGGTGACCTTAGGCTTTGAATAATAGAGTGAAGATCATTATACAAATATTATGTGGGATATTATGATAGTTTCAGTAACTTTTGGTAACACTTTGGTATTTATGACACTAGTTTTATAATCCATTCTGCCTCATCAGACACAGATCATTCACGTCTCTCTTTCCATGTTGTATTTCCCTCTGCCCTTCCCTCTACTCCCACAGCTGGGGCAGGGGAAGCTGTAAAGGAGGAGATGGACCTTGATGCCAATTGCTTGTTCTTAACCCCAAGCCGGGTGAGCAAAACCTGTGCAAGTGTGCAGCTGAAAAGTCATAAAAGGAGTTTGCTGCACCAAGGGAGTCCAGGTGCCTCCTTACAGCTTCATCATGGTTTGCAGCACCCACTCTACAGCACAAGCAAAAAGGCAAGAGAGCAGCAGGAGCAGAGACCCACCACACACACTCCTATCCTTAGCTCACCAAAATCCAGTCCCCTTGGCTGAAGGGATGAGGAGCACGACACCAAGCAGCATCATTTTCTGTACTGATATCATTTGATTATCATGATTACATAGTACAATAATTATTACCTTCTTGGATGTAATTCAAACTTGGACGTGGATATTCCACCACTGCAACTATACCGGAAATGTTTTTGTAATTTAGATTAATCCTGGATTAATCTGTAAGATTGTGGGGGAGTTAAAAAACTGCACCCAATTAGCATATACCTTGTGCAGCAACTCAGCCAGAAACGCCACTGCCTTTTTACAAAAGTTCTTTTAAAACTTTATTTGCCTCGTTAGAGGGAAGAAAAGAAAACAAGCAACCCACCCAAATGAAGAGGGGAACAAATCAAAATCTTCTTTATTAATAAAAAGTTGAAAATGTATTTTCAGGAGATACGCAACAACACTCAGCGACGATTCTGAATTGTCAGTTCTTCCCAGAAACGATCTTCAGAACAGCCCAAACCCCACAAAAACAAACCTCCCGGCCCACCACGCTCCTGTGCGCAGCTCAGCGCGGCGTGTACAACACTAAAACTCGGGAGGAGCGTACCTTGTCCGCGACCAGCAGCGGGCACTTGTTCCCTCGCACACCTGAGCGCATCCCCGTTTCCCTTCCCGCACAGTCCAGGGAACACGTGCAGCAGGAGGGCTCCGACCCCGCGCCCGGGGCCGCCCCCGCCGGGACCCCGAGGGC